>CANUEY010461736.1:0-29823 GCA_948099555.1 Croton setiger | reverse complement strand
CAAATTTTTTTTCAAAAAAAAAAATATAAATTTATATAAAAAAAATATAATAAAAAATATATATATCTATATATATATATATATATATATATATATATATATATATATATATATATATATATATATTTGATTTATTTATTTATTTATTGTCTTTCTTTTCTCTTTCTACTATTAGTATGCATAATCTTATTGTTTAAATATTTTTTAATGCAATTAAAAATATTGAGAGTTGACCCTAATTACTCTTAATATGTTTACAATAAATTTTGTATGAATGGTAGGTTAAGCTGAGCTAATTAGGACATTGAATCCAGGTGAAGTTGATATGTATATATATATATAGTAAGTAATTAGCTGTCTTGACCCTTAATTAATTAAAATGCTCACTACTTAGCTAATGCTCAAATCAGTAGCCAGCTTGCTACTCTTGTAGTGTTGTTAACTTGCCAACACTCATCCATTTTTCCTTTTTTTTTTTCTTATTCGGTTATTTGGTTACCCGCAAAAATTTATTATTATTATTATTATTATTATTATTATTATTATTATTATTATTATTATTATTATTCAGTACGAGTGGTAGTATGAATCCTATTTAAACATTTTTTTTCTTCTAATATTTACTAGTAACTGTTGATTTCTAGTAGATATTATTGATTCGAAGGCGAAAGTACATATAACATTGTATAATCATTTATATATCGATTTATTGTATATACATTGTATACAATCCGTTTATAATTTATTTACTAGTTATTTGAAATTTGTTTAATATTTTTTAGGATATAAAATACTTTAATACATATATAAAATCTATTTATCTGTTAAAGAAAACATATATACAATTTATACACAGTTTATAGTACTATTACAATAAGTTTACGAAATTGTTTATACTAAGTTTACATGATTTAACGGCTGCTACAACAACTCCACACTTTCAAAATTCCAAATCATGAGAGTCAATTTTGTAATCAGAAGCTCAATTTTCTTCATAATCGATATTTTTATATTAAAATATAAGCATTGTTTTTAAAATTTTATTTTCTTAAATAATATTTATAAATACTTGTAACCCTCTAATAATGCTTATTTTATTTATTAGAACAGTCGAGTGCTGATTCATAATTAACCTTATATTTAGTCAGTCGAATTTAACACTCGTAATTAAGCTTTTGATGTTCTAGATTCATCGAATTCAAATATTTAGCCTTCAATAACGTATTGATTAGGTAATATGGCAATATTGAGAGGTAAAGATTATGATGTTTTCTTTTAAAAAAAATATTAAATATAAATAAATAATAAAAATAAATATATTGATTTAGTTTGGTGAACAACCAATATGTTGATTCGGTAAACTCCAACATATATTTTTGTACACATCAATTTCTGATTTTGCATATCACAAATGTCTTCTATGAATATGATTAATTAATTATTCAAACCATCACAGTAATTAGCAGATAATAATCAAAATTAAATAAAATCATAATAATGATTTGGTATAATTAGAAAATTTTGACCCTGGTTTTATTTGATGACCCTTTAAGTACCGAAAGTACAGCAATGGAGAACCAAAATCAAGATGTTGATCGGACGGTCAGTGTTGTCTGTAGTCTAATCAATGTACCCTAACATTCGGACATAGCTGCAACAAAAATCACAAGGCCAACCGTAATCCTAGCTGGTGATCATTATTATTTCTAAAATCTTAATTAATTAGTGGTTAATTAAGAAGATGATTAATAAAGTAAAATGAATGTTCCTTAACCCAAAAGGTGTGCCTAGAAAAGAGTGTTAGTTAAAGGTCAAATGAGTTAAACATTTCCAATTAAATAGGAGTGGTCAACACAACTACTAGTCGGTAGAGGTTTCAGTTTCAAGTAAATTCAATTTAAATTAAAATAAAGTATTTTTCACTTTCAATAAAAAATTATAAGCTCAATTTTACACAATCAAGACATAACAATTAATCAACCAAGAAATTAATATTAACATTATTAAAATAATTACAAGTGAATTATGTAAAAAATCAAATATTAATTTTATTTATATCATATATTAAAACAAAAATAATTACTCTATTACAAAGTAATAACCTTATATTAAAAAAGAGCACATAAGATGAAATTAAAAGATGGGAATATTATGAATGATAATACATTTTGCAACAATTCAGAATCCAATTATCTGTCAACTGAAATAATTATTGAGAAGCCATGTTTAGTAAGGGTTAGGTATTTTCACATCCAACGGACAAGATCCATGCAGTGGAGAAGTCAGAAGTGGGTCCAGGAGCAGTAAAGGACGTCCATTTGGCACACCTGAAAGAATGCTTGTGTTGTAGGTTATCAGTTAATTAGTTAATTTTTGATTATGCTTAATTAGCTAAAGGCTAAGTAAGCAGTTTGACCTTCACTAATTATTTTATGAAAATAGATGTCACCGTCCACCATATCTCACCCTAACGGCTAATTAGCTAATTAAGCACAAATGGAGAAATATTGAAAGAGTTGACGTTGCATGGCGGGAAAACTTGCTATAAATAGACCTAATCAGCATACCTTCCATTTGCAGACACATTAACAGCAAAAGTTCTCAAACCATTCACACTTCAAAAAAACCTCTCTCTTCCTGTGTGTTTCTTTGCTTCAATGGCGATTCCGGTGATTGATTTCTCTAAAGTCAATGGCTCTGGTGAGGAGAAAGCGAAAACAATGGCTCAAATAGCTCAAGTTTGTGAGGAATGGGGATTTTTCCAGGTAAATATCTTCCTGTTTTTAAGAGTTAAAAGGTTTGAGGTAGTATTCTGGGATGATGCTTTTCTAATACGATGAATTTTGTGTTGCAGCTTGTGAACCATGGGATTCCGGAGGAGCTCATGGGGAAGGTGAAGAAGGTTTGCTCCGAGTTCTATAAGCTGGAAAGAGAAGAAAACTTCAAGAAATCCAAGCTGATGATGAAACTAAATGATTTAGCAGGGGGGAAAAATGGCGAAAAACTGGAGAATATAGATTGGGAAGATGTCATCACCCTCTTAGATGATAATCAATGGCCATCTGAAACTCCTGGATTCCAGTAAGTAAATCTGCTAAAAATTGTTTCAGACACATCATCAAAATCATGAGATTTTGAGTTGAAAATCTAAGCAAAGAGTTTTGATTTAAGTTATTTTTATATTCATGACAGGGAAACAATGAAACAATACAGAGCTGAAGTGAAAAAATTGGCGGAGAGAGTGATGGAAGTAATGGATGACAACTTAGGATTACCAAAAGGATACATAAAGAAGGCATTCAATAATGGAGATGGCGATAACGCCTTCTTCGGAACTAAAGTTAGCCACTACCCACCATGTCCTCATCCAGAGTTAGTCACAGGTCTTAGAGCTCACACAGATGCTGGAGGTGTCGTCTTACTTTTCCAAGATGATGAAGTTGGAGGTCTGCAAATCCTCAAAGACGGCCAATGGATTGATGTCCAGCCGATAAAGAATGCCATTGTTATTAACACGGGCGATCAGATTGAGGTCCTCAGCAATGGGAGGTATAAGAGCACCTGGCACAGAGTTATCCCCACTTTGAATGGGAATAGAAGGTCCATTGCTTCATTTTATAACCCTTCCCTAAAGGCTATCATAGCCCCTGCGCCACAATTGGTGGAGGAGAAAGCTAACCAGGAGGAAACAAATTATCAAGAGTATCCTAAGTTTGTGTTCGGCGACTACATGTCTATTTATGCTGAACAGAAGTTTCTTGCTAAAGAACCAAGGTTCCATGCTGTAAGGGCTGTGTAACAAATGTCCAGAAGGATTAAATCTTGCCTTCCCTTTTGTTTGTTGTTGATTTTCTCTTAATTTATAGTATATGGTCTTAGAGACAAAGCATCTTTCTCTCCTCAATTATAAATACGAAGGAGAAAAGAAAGAAAGATGGTATCTGTAATATCAGTTTGTGTGCTTTAGATTGGTTCTCTTTCTGTTTGTCATGTAATGATAATCTAATAAAAAATATATATATCTGTAACCTAATCTGAGTTTCTATAACGAATTGATCAGTCCCGAGTGATCTGGCAAGAACCAAATATCAAAGAGTTCATGCACATACCTTCTGTCACTTTGAAGCTCCTAGCATGAGTATTAGAAAAGCACCTAAAGGTCCAATATGAAGAAAGGGCAGACACAAACATCAGTTTGTTAAATAAAAAAATCATCTTTATCACGTGCCTTCACACTCCCTAAATATTTTTATACAGATGAGTTCCCTGTATCATAGACATTCCTACATAATAATAAATTAACATCAGACAAATTAAATAAATAATAGACAACTAAGACAAGAAAGCATGAAACGATTGATCGAATTTAGATCTGGAAAAGGCTGTGAGATTATATTTTATTGTCAGTAATTATTGACAGTATGTAATACAAGAATTAATGCTTGAGAAGAAAAATGAAAAAGAAAATTATGGCAAAACTTAATAATTTCATCTGGAAGCCTATGTTGAAGTTAATCAGTGTTAGTATAATTTCTGTGGTCATTTCTAATTTACAGTCTGTACAGTAATTTACACAAACCTCGTCCTGGAATGGAAATGGATCCTTCAAAGGGCTTTCTGATCCAGCCGTTCGTTCCAGTTCAGGCAGCGAACCAAGCTGCGGAACCAATCGCCCGTTTGGTCAGATTTGTTGACTGTTGGAAGTGGGTGCTGGCTCATAGATATCCGGACAGAATGCCCTCTTGAAAGTTGCTGCCTTCTTTTTCCATCAAAAGAAACCCATGCGTTGCTTCTAGCATCCTCTGGAATCTGACAACATGAAGAAAAAAATTAAATCGTCTGGTTGAAGAATATGACTATAAGGAATATGGTCGCCTAGACTAGACCTAAGTTTACCTTTAACTCAAGCCTTGCAGAATCTGGAAGTATGACTGGCCTAAATGAGAGAGAGTGCGGACAGATTGGGGTAAACAGCATGCAAGGAACATTTGGATGCACCTGCATTCCAATATCAATTATTTACCCATCTAATAAAATGCATTAATAACACAAGGAGAATTTCTCGTTTCTGCATCAAGTAGCATTTCTTTTCAGAGAGAGAAATGAGAGGAGAAAATCCCCAAAGAAGGAAGAGAATATAACTTTTAATGACTTCAATTCACATTTTTACTTATTTTATTATTATTATTATTATTATTATTTTCCAGAGAATATATTATCGAATTTATTAACATAATAACAAATTTGATTTTGGGAACTTTTACAGTTGAAGTATTACTGTACTAAAATATTAATGCAAGAGCATAAAAATATTATAAAACTGATTTAATTCAAAGAATGCTACTTGTGTTTCTGGGAGTTTGGCTTGTCAAAATTGAAAAACAAGGAGATTTAAGAACTGTTTGTCTAGCTGGTAATAGACTGACTGATTTTTGAGGACAAACGACGAACCATCGCCCAGAACCAGGTATCAGGTTTTCAGGCAGAAAGAAGACATAACGTTTTCAAAGTTATTTCTGGATATCTAATTGATTGGAGGCCAGGGTTGGAATACAGGGCTAAAAATCATATTATCTTCGGATACACATAAATCATAAGGAAAAAAGGGAAGAGAGCATTAAAGCCTAAATAATTTTCCTATTGATGCGAATGTCATCTTTGTTAAGATATGTTGATAACAAAGCACCCTAAGGCCAAAATTAATATTGCTTGTCATAGCTGAAGAACAGGTTCTACATCACTGTCCAATTCAGAATTCTTAACTACAATGGTGAGAGGTTAATACAATGGTCCTGTATAATGGGTCAATTCTAACAGTGACTATCAAGCTTTTTAGTCAGTGAACTTTTTGCAAAGCTGACACATTAGCAGATTTTTAGATATTGGATAACATACGTCCTTGATAATGTTTCATTCATAACAAACTAGCAGCATTGTCAGAAAACCGATCAGCCTCCTTAAGAATACTCCACACTGACAGAGCAGCAATGTTCTATAATGGCATTGAAGTTTTCCAACTTCTGAGACAACCTTCAGTTCCAATGTTAATGTGAAATGATACAAACCTTGTATACATGATGTATCCACATTGCTAGGCACATTCAGAAATAATTAGCAAAGGACTCCTGGGTGAACTCTTGATATTTGTTATAGTCCCTTCATTTGCAAGCTAACTGTTGTCTGTTAGCTAGCTCTTGGTAAAAATCATATCTGTGGTTCAATTTCTATTTACCTTACAGAACTAAACACCATCCGCCAGTTCTCTATATTCTGCTGATCAAAGAAAATTCCCAAACCTAATGTCTTAGACCCCCCTAAATCCCTCCAATTTGTGACATTTGGCACCAAATTAATAAAAAAAAATTAAAATCAGTCTCAACCGCATCATATGGCCACCCAGGTTTTGCCCAATAAATGTCAACAAAAAAAAAAAAAAAAACCTTTACACTGAAGAAAAAAGAAGTTTCAGTCAAAGAGTTGACAAAACAACAAATGCAAAACCCAAAATGGGTGCTTACCATGGAACCTCCAGCAGCAGTAGAGTATGCTGTACTTCCTGTAGGTGTGGCCACTATGACTCCATCACCTTGCACCTAAGAAACAAGGTAATCGTCAAAGAAAAGCATAAAAAAACTGAGGATTTCTCTTATCCTACATCTAATTGTAAATCATTAAAATACAGCGTGGACAGACATAAGACATTATCAAATTGAGTTGTGGGGGTGAGTAAAAGATTGAGTATAAAGGGCACAATGAGAAAATATGTTCAAAACAATACTAAGTGAATTTTCTAACCTCACCTTGGTTATAAGCCGATCATGTTCATAACATTCTATCTTAGAAAGATACGGATTAGAACCTCGATCAACAACCACCTCATTTAGGACATCAAAAATTTTACCAGGCACGGCTTTGCCATTGCGAAATATTTCACAATGGAGACGCATTCGAAGAGTTATATAGACACCATCCAGTGTGTTGTTCCCATGGATGACCTGTTTCAAGTCCTGCTTGTACTCCTCAAACTATGACAAGAAAGGAAAACAAGGGCAGAGGAACAAATCATATCATTTATCAGGCATAGAACATAAAACTAAGAGCATAAGATGAGGTGAAGCCAGAGCTTACACTGTGAGAAGTGAGAAATCCAAGAGATCCAAGATTGAAGGATACAACAGGAGGAACAGCACCTCTAAATAAATTTGATGCATGGAGTATAACCCCATCGCCCCCAAGGCATGCCACAAAATCAACCCTCTCATGGAGATCACTGCATCAGGGGATAAGAAAGATACGTATAGTATCAGCAAAACATTAAGAGGTGTATCAATATCATTCACTGCATTAAAATATATTGGTACCTGGTGTCTTGACTGTAAAAGGTCTGAATAAATCCAAAACCAGGGATTCTAGCAAATATGTCATGAACATCAGGTTCAACAAGAACATTCATTTTCTCCTGGTGATAAAGGTAAGAAGCAACCTTCACAAAGAATGCAGAACATGAGGTTAGAATAAAAACAAACCATTCATTCTTGTTCGACTAAGATTATCTTCAAGTCCACACGAATTTTTTTCCTCTACGCAATTCCTGGATACCCATGAAAGAGAATTGAGCTAAACCCAAATAGAAGTCAACAAGGTTCTCATAACATCCTTGACAAAATGAGGCAAAGACAAGGAAAATGATACATAGACTACAGTGACTAGCCGTCAAATTTTGGGTTTTTGTTTTGATATCTAATTTTGGAGTTTATGCATAAAACCAACCATATGCATGCTTAAAAGTTAAAACAAGTCCCAAAGAATCAAAATCCCATAGTTTAGAAAACCACTGTGATTTAAAAGAAGGAAGATTTTATAGCAATTACTGAGACTTTTGAATGATACCTCTTTAGCTTCCTCCATGAGTTCTTGTCCCAACTTCTTTAGCAACAATACAGTCTTTGGCGTCGATTTCCACATAAGCATCTGTTGCTGGGTACTTGGATGAGTGAAGGCCAATGAAGATTCAGTAACCTTTTCTCTGGTACAAGAAAATCCATCAGTTCGAACTAGAAACATTTCTGCCTTCTTTCTTGACTGCACTCTTACAACTCCAGTTGCAGAAGCACACATGTTTCCTTCGATTGAGCCCAACTCATCGTCACTGAAGCCAGAGGATGCAACTCCATTTTCTGTGTGAATCTCTTGAATAACATTCTCATTTAAGCTGTTATGCACAGTGGTATTGACATTAGTTCGAGGAACATACAACCCGTCCCCTTCACCAGTTGTATTCAAACCTGAAACCGCAGAAACAAAACTACTGCCTTTCATATTCTTCTGACCTTCAACGTACGAAATCTGAAGTTCTGGAGATACATCTCCGCTACTAACTGATCCATTGGATCTTTTTGTCTCTCCAAGCCCTGATACAGGATCAATTTCCATAATTTCACGTGTTTTTACCATCCCTTTATCGGCCTCTTTTGTTACAGGCGATTTAATTAACTTATTGGACGCATAATTGGAGTACTTAGGAGGTGAGATTCTTTTAGTCTTAAAAAACTTGGACATCTCTGCTTTGGAGAAAATATTACAAGGAGGAAGTTGAGCCTTGAAAGGATCAGCATGTCTGCTGATGTTTGCTGAGGATTTCCCCTCACCAACTGTTTCTGCAGATACTATACCCTGAACAGAAACAAAATTGCCATCAGTTCCATTAATGCTGTGGTCTCTTTCATCTTTAAACGAAGAGATGCCTTCATGAGACACTCCATTGGAACCATGAACTTTATTCAACGCCTCTTTCAGTGACCCATTTTCATGTTCCTTGAGAGAACTCTCTTGTATAACAGAAGTTGCTTGCAATTCTGTGGTTTCATTTGTTTCTTGAGGTACTGAATCACTTGAAGTCCTAAACGGAGACACAATGCGAGTCATGTACTGCCTCCATCTGGATATCATTGCAGAGGTTCTCCATGCTCCTTCCTTACTGTGAAGATAGATGGGCTTCTTGCTGTAGTCGGAAACCAACGATGCAAACTGTTCAACCTGCTCCACTGAAGGCGCTGTCATAGCTTCGACCGGAATTTTGATCAATTCAACATTTCCAGATAAAACAGCAGCATCCACAGCCTCTTGATAAAAGCTGTCCTTTATAGCTTCTGCTCTAAGGTCCACAATAGTTTTGAATCCTCTCTCCAGTAACCATTTCAAACCTTCTTCTGTTACCTGACCACCCTTACAAAATGCTACTTCAGAATACTTTGATTCTGTATCTTCCTTAGAACTAGATAAATGAACAGGACTCCAATTTGCAAAAAGTGTATGACACGGGTAACCATCAAGTCGGGGAAAACCGGAATCATAACAGACATTCTTCAGTCTCTGCAATTTCCTCCATACATCAAGGCTTCGACCATCATCAGGTGTTAAATAGTTTTCAAGAGCAATATGCAAACTCTCACAGCACCTTTTCATCTCACTCCTAAAAACAGCTAGTGGTGGAAGCTTATCGTCCATAAAGCCTGCATCTGAAGAAAAGGAATTCATGATAGAAGCTCTTCCAGAAAGAACATCCTCTCTTCCCCTATTCAAAAGAGATATCATGCAACCAAGGACAGAAACTATTTTATCCTCCAATAATGGTTTTTCATCTGGTGAAAAATCATATGAAACAGTACATTCCCCAGTCACAGGATTGCATAATGTGTCCATTAATGCAGCATGAAGCCGTTCAGCTGTTCTAAATATTCTACAATATGCCTCAACTTCAGCAATATCCCCAGGAACCGGACCAATCCAAGGCAACTGAGTTATATCATGAGACTGGACAACCTTGTAATCAGAAAAAAGACTTGTCAGTCTAATCCAAACAAATCGGAATGAGAAATTACACAGTAATATTAATATTTGAATTTGGAAACAAGCATTAAATTGAAGATAACGTATGTCCAAGTGGCATTAAGGTGAAGATAAAATATGTCCAAGTGTTCTAAACTTTCAAGGGTAAAAGAATCATAGGCGATCAATGGGTTGTTGATCAAAGTTTTCATTGTAATAGAATTTGAACGATCCATTTACACTTTTAGAGGCTTCAAACAAACAACTAAGAGAGGAAGAGAACCATCAAGTTTCCATGTAGTTATGTCAAGGTTTGAAGGATAAAGTTGAGTCCTTCCTTGAAGAGTTCAGTATTTATTCCTTTTAAAGGCTAAAGATCACCATGATCTCAATTGCAGTTCTTCACTGAAGAATTAAAAAGAGAAAAATGAAACCCAATAACAAAACTCATAACCCCAAGATTTCCTCCAACAACCGCATATCACAACAAGCTGAGTCATTTTATCAAACATCAAACATGAAACAAATAAACGACAGAGAAATTTCCTCCAAAACAATAAAAAGCAGAAATAGAAAGATTCCAGAGACGGAATCACCTGAGAGTCCAAACCCAAATTAACAGAAAAAGCCCTTGATAACTCCGCACTCACAACAAATTGAAGCTTCCTCTTATACCGCACCTTTCTCTGCAACTCAAATCCCAACCTGGAACCCAAAAGCTTAGCATCTCTATTAAGCTTGTAAGAACACAAACAAGGCAGTACTTTAGTAACCGGAGATAACTGATTCATGGCGGCGGATGACACGTGGCACGAGAAGAGACATGCCACCATATGGGATCGAAAAAAGTGGTTTGATTACAATTTCCTATGAATTGGGTAAAAACAGGAAAAACAAAAACTTAATATTTGGATGATAGGAAAATGACGGCTTATGAGGGGATATGGATAATATCGTTAGGAAAATGGCGGGTGGTGGAATGTATAGTTAGAAGAAGAAGAAGAAGAAGAAGAAGAAATTATTGAGAATATGGAATTTGGAAGGATATAATTGGGGGTTGTGGTTGTGGGTTTTTGGTGGTTTTTTTGGATCATCTCTTTTCCTCTGTCAAAGCTTTCCCTTTCGAGTTTTGATTTGATTGCCATTGTCGTTTTGTTTTAAGCTGGAATTGTTTTAAGGGTGTTGAATATTTATTTCATTTTCATTTTTTAAAAAATAAAAGAACCTTTATTCCATTTGTTATTTGTATATTCTGGTTATTCTTTCCGATTACATCTTTAGCTTTAACTTGAAAATTAGGAACAAGAAAAATTCTTTTTTTTTTTCTTTCGTTGCCACAATTTGAATAGAATTTTGTTCGAGTATCTCAACATTATCTTTGATATAAGAAAAGAAATATGTCCGGAAAAAATAATATTATTGCATCCGACTATGTGTTTGGTCACGAGAAAACTCAATTTAGTCAAATTAAAAAAAAAAAATTCAGTAATTAATAAATTTAACTTTTCTGGTATATCCTCTCTAATTTGAAGTAGTGTACTTCTATTTTATTCTTATTTTTAAAAATATTTATTATAAAAATATGTAAAATATATGAATATTATATTTTATTTAAAAATTAAACTTTTTAGGAATAATGATATTTTTTTCATAATTTATTAGTAATAATTTTTTTACAATTGTACTTTTCAAAAAAGAAATCATTCGAAACAAAGTCATGGAGTGTATATAATTTTAGTTTGTAAGAACACATATTTTAAAGTGTTTTGAACAAATTATTTCGTAAAAGAAGACTATAACTGTTTCGTTCGAATGAATAAGATAACAAAAAGAGATGGAAGAGAAGGTGTCAAACTAGAAAGGGAGAGTCAAAAAAGTTTCGTGTAATCCATTTGTACTGATACATAAAATTACATATTTCCACAGCCTAATTCTATAAAAGATTACCTCACAGACTGCACACATTTACATGTAATTGATAAATGATTCTACACCTTCTACATACACTTATTATATACTCTTCGCATGGTCCGAACTTTTACCGATGCCAGGCAATGAAAGTTTCTGCCCTGCCCCTGCTTTACTAAAAGCAACATTAGTTTTCCCATCATAATTTTTGTTACTTGCTACTTTTACAGGCACTACTTCGGGTTTGAACCCTGTCTATGAGCATTTGTCTACCTGACAAATCTTCCTCGTACCCAACAACCTGCATTCAACAATTTGAACTGCTATTATCAGATTGGAACCCTTCTAAAGAAAACATACCTGTAAAATAAATGAACACAAGTTGCAGATGAGTGAAGAAGAGACCTGAGACTCTGTTTGAGTTTCACTGAATCCGTCATAAATTCCTTTGTTTCCATCTCTAGAACTAGGAGTACTAGGTAACTCCTCTATTTTCCCAGGTCTAAAAGGAACATGAACATGCAAAACATTAGTGAAAATTGAAGCCTGAATGGATGTTAAGCAACAAAAAATTCATAGTATTTCTTAACTGGAAACATTAGCTAAGTTGCTTATATATAGGTGTTCAAGTAAGTTTTGTAACTATAAAGTAGGTCATCAAAGATCCCTTAAATAACAGGACATGAAATATAATACATATGGTGAGATTACCCGTTTAACCAGTGCTTAGGTAACCCGATGATCGAATGAGCAGCCCCATGATCTTCACCAAGCACTTGATCAGATGAATAAAGCTGTTCTACAATCAAGGATCATACAGAGACATAAATTGATTATTATATATTAAAAAGAATAATCAGAGCATATAAGGATACATTTTTATCTCGCCGAATCCTTGCTGGTGACTTCTGATCATGCATCTACAAGTAAACCATACATGAATAAATTAGTCAATAAACTAAACATCAAAATCAATAAAATTAACAGTCAGCAATTATTCCACCTTGCTTGTCTGCTCCAGCAAGTCCTCAATAACAGCAGCTACATCAGGAACACCACAAGACAATTCTTCATTATCTTTTGAATTGTTTCCTCCGATGGAATTTATGTTGCTGGCAGGATCGCCTAAACCAACTCTAGAAGAACGTAACCCATTCTGGTCTTGACTTTCCAAAAGCCTTGCCTTTTTAGAGAAATCACTAGACTTTTGGACCTCTTCCCCTAAGCTGGTGACTGTACTACGACCAGGCTGCGTTGGTGCACTTAGGTCTTGTTGCTGGCTTATACATTGAGAAAGATTGTTTGAAGATGTCATTCGCACAGGTTGAGTAGGAAATTGGCTCACAGAGAATAATCCTGCCACTTGATCTTGAGAAGTAACTTCTTTTGGCCGGAATTGATCCAGTGCGACAATTTCATTCTGCCAAATGATGTAGGTTGTATGCACAGATATTGTCACGCCAAAATTAATTACCAGAAAAGCACAAAAGAGCATCAAGAATATACCTGCCTGACACACTCGTAAATCCACTCGGATGTAATTGAGCATATACCCCATCTACAAGCAGCCACATACTTTTCTCCAATGGTAAACTTGCATAATAGATGGGTAACCTTTCTTGTCAGTTTCTCCACAAACTTGGCTCCAAGGACAAAGCACAAGTTTCTTAATAGCGACCTATCTTTGCCTTCATACTGTGAGATACAGAATCTGAAGTTTCTAAAACCAGGCAAAGGAATCTGGCAACGTAGTGGGGAATATATGATATGACCACCAACATCCAGCAAGCAATTATCCTTCAGCAGCAATATAATTATTAGAAATTTTTGTGGCAGGATTGACGAATGTCATAATATTTTAATATATCAGTTAAGTAGAAGAAGCTGTAGCCATTGCAGCAGCAGCAACATAACTGTCAGACAAGAATAAATGACTCTAGTTCTACTCCAGTTGTTAACCTTGAGAAAAGAAATGTTACTTGAGAAGATAATAAAAGGTGGAATGCATGACAAGTAGTTACAGGAAAGACCTAAAACATAGAAGAAATACCTATGATCTGATCTGAAACAAAACCATAAAGTATTTTCACAAGAAGTTCCCCACTTCCACTCCTTTCCATGCACATCAAGTAATACTAAAGGTCAATCAGTAGAATATATGAAATATAAGATTCATATGTAGGATAATCAAAATGGTGCCAAAATGCCAGCCTTCTACTAACATCCCGATGTTTCTCACTCTAAAAGACATTCACACAAATTAATTCCATATTGGAAGTTCCATAAATAACTAATCATGTTATCATGGAAAAAGAGAACAGAATAAAGAGCAATTTAGCAATCCAGTGAAGCATACCTCTAAACAAGAATGGACCCAATGACTAGATACATAAGTAGTTTCTGGAACATCCCCAAGTCCCACTATCACACCATGGCATTCGATGATGAAGTTAACTTTTTTTTTCACATGATCCTCCAGCATCTCCCCTCCCCCTTGACTCACCCATTGAACAATTTCAGCTCTCTAATACAGAAAATAAAATCCAAGAAAATAAGTAATCACAGTTGAGAAATATGGGAAAGCATTCTGAAACTAAGAATGTGGAATTCTAGCATAGATTCAGATCAGAAAGCAAGAAAGGAGTGGTTTGAAACAGATGTTGCATCAGGATATCAAACTAAACAACCAAACCCAGTGTACATTAATTACAGATTTAGTCAAAAAAATTCCAAATTTCAATTACTTACCCTATCTTCAGGAAAAGAATTTGAAAAGCAGAATGTTTTCCCCTTAAAAACAGATAATGGTTTCTGACTTTGGTTACTAGAATCAAGTTGCATCTTCTTTCCACCCTTCCTTTTATCATCAACAACTGAAATTAAGTTCTGCTGGGACTGACTCACAGTTGTTTCCAGAGACATGCCTGCATACTTTTTTATTTCTGGTTTCTCTTCTCTGTTTTTTTGTACTGATGGTGTCATCCCATTGCCAAGATTTCCACCATCTGCTAACTGATCAGAGCAGATACCAGAATGGGCACTGGAGAGTTTACCTTGATTCACACAAATCATGCCAACCGCTGCTCCTCTAATAGAATCTACTTGAAACAGGATTAGAGTTAGAGGATAAAATATACAAGCAAGATGCAAAATCCCAAATATTACAATATAAATCCAACCATGTAATAAAAACCAGATATCCACAGCAGGGAGATGAATAGAAAAAACAATAACAAAGATAAACCAACAAATGATAATTTCAAAGTAATTTCGAACCTTCAGGAAGAAGCAAATCATAGGCAATATGCTGCCTGAGAACAGCAACTTCTTTCTTTTCACGATCACACTGTTCAAGCCAGGCAGGTCTAACCACATTAATAACACCCAAAAAAGCAAGGCCCCTGAGCTCCTTCTTTTCACTGAAAGAAACATATTTGCACGTGGGAGACCAAGAAGTTAGAAAATTGAACAAAACAATCCTCAAATTCACCAAATCTGCTGGAGGTATTCAAACAACATAAACAATCATCACAACAAGACAGTATATTGGCATGCAACACTAGTACATGTAAAGCATTGCTAAAGTTGAGTAAGACAGACAACATAACATGCAAAGCAATGCTGAAAAGGACCTAAGAAACAGGTACATAAAAATGATAAGAAAAATGCATTCATATATTTGATATTGTCTGAATTCAGAGAAGCCTTACACCTCTGTTGGAGCTCCAATTACAATGTGTGTCAATTTATCATTGAATGACATATACCGAGAACCCCCACCTCTGCGGACCATGCTAACTAATTTTCTCATCTCAGAAGCTTCAAATCCAACAAGTGATATTCTGCACTCTGACAAGTAAAGATCACTATCTTCAGATTGAGAATCATTAGCAACACAACCATCAAGGTTTGTTTCATTCATAGGGTGCACTGCAGACAATTCAGTATCCTGTTCTTTTGTAAAGACAGGAGGATCAGAAAACATAGAAGAGATGTTCTGTGACAAAGTAGTTTCCAAATCTGGATCTGTAACCCCAGATTCTGCAATCCTTGATACAGTTATTGAATTTCCAGCATTCTTGTCTTGGCTATGATGTGACACCGAGGAAAACTTCATAGTTTTATTTGCAGCAACAGAACCATTTTGAACGCGGAAGGAGTCCTCATTGAGACATGCTACTCATCAAAAAGGATAACTATGAAGTCATTTCGTAATCGTTAAAATGTCTAAAATTCTTGCAGATGAAGAATTGAAAGTTATTTGATTAAAAATGCAAAGTTCATCAGAATAAATGCTAATGTGAAGAATTACCTCTTCTAGCAACAGACTGATCAAACCATTTCCGAGTTACAATATGAATATGGCCCCACTTTCGAGCAACCTTGTACTTGTCACCTTCAGGAACGTATGAACAGTCAAGAGAACAAATACCTTTTTTTTTTTCAGAACCAGTATACTCATTCATTCTCATTTGATAATTCACAAATATTTAACATACAAGATTTGTGGCAAAACACAGGGAAAAATTAGCTGGAAAATGGATCCTGAAATGGTTCAAAAATTTGCTTCCAATCAAAGATTATAAGTAAGATAATTAAAAATGCAGACAAGGTGATTTAGGAACTCAATTATCATTCACCTCATTGCATATCAGAAGCAACAGCATGTTGAGCACTTCACCATATAATGTCAAGATCTCTACATTCACATGCTGTGGAGCACTAAACCAGCAGATAATTTTACAATTTCGATGTTCAATAATTCCAAAGCTAAATGTGTTGTTAACAGGATCACTCACATCACAGGGATAAAGTTAGTATAAGTTTGGTTATTAGGGAAACATAAGCATTCACATATTGTTACTTCATTTTGCTGTCTAGTAATCATAAAACATAAGATAGGAACACCTGAATTTTAAAGACTGGCAGTTTTAAGATCAAATGATGGATGCATGAAAATGAAATACAGCCCTGAAATATATGAGAAAGACTTATGATCCAATCCACACCTCATGCATTGTTTCTTCAAAGAAAAATAATTAAAGAAAAGACAGAAAAAGTATGGAAGCTCAAAGAGAAATATTGGAAAAGTAATAAAACAAATCAACAATCAAATTCACAATAAGAACAAAAACTGAGTATTGTTCTTTGGAACCATTAAAAGGATATATCACAAATCAAATGTGTGCACTTCTTGGTAAGTTCAGCAGAATATTTCCCACCATTCTCGGTCATAATTTTTTCAATCTTCTTACGCTCATCTGAAAGAGGCCAGAAACCAGTATTAGGAAATATATAGATGATTAGAAGAAACAGCAGATAGCTTATATCATAACCTGCAGGTATTCTGGTAACACATATCATTAGTCCAGAAAAAGGAAGAACCCTGTATGACTCCTGGGGAACAACACGGTGCTCATTCCAACATTGATGTAACCAATTAATAGTTAAAATTGGTTTCTTCAGATAATTTAAAGCCCACTGCAGGGAGGGAAGAGAAAAAATATTAAAAAGTACTAAAAAGCCAATGATTATTCAAATAAGACCTCACAGGGAGGATATAAACTTATAGCCACAGTAAAGCAACCTGGCTATGAACATTTCTTAGCACCATGGTAAAGGTATGCAGGCTTGAGTACCAAAGACATAGTTAGTAGCTAAATCTTTGCGGACAGGTCAGCTTGTGTACAAACTAAATATTAACCATGTCTAGAAAAAATTAAATGCAACTTTAGAAAGACAAGCCCTGGCCAGCAACCAATAGTCCATTGTCCAATGACAATTGGGAGAAAACTACCAACAGAAAACAAGTCTTCTTGGAACTAATTATTGTTTCCTACTTAAGCTGTGCCACGTAAAATTATTCAGTCTGCTAATCAACTTCAAGTTCAGCTCTAAGAATTCAAAATACCAAAGTAAGAGTAAAACAAAGTTCACATTTGTGGCATTTGAAAGTTTCAAGGACCTAGAAATTCACTACTTCAATGATACTCTAAAGAAGAAACATGCATATAACATCGGAAGCAGAGAAATAGGAGAGAAAACAGTACACTGCATAGATAACTCATATATAAAAAGAACTCAACAAGGCAAAGAAATTAGAATTAGCTACACTATCCAAATGTAGAGCTAGACCTTGTATTTTGCAGCCAAAACATTTTTTACAATTACAAAACTAACATCCGATGATGCTTTACCATATAACTGTCCTCCCATTGCTGTCACCAACTTTTCTATTTCAGTCTGCACCATAATTATAAGCATTAGAACATCAACAAATAAGAGGATTTTGGTGTGAGAAAGAAAAGATAGAAACTAAAACTCCCAACAACTGTGCAGGTCATATCTTCCTCGTATTATTGAGGAGCAATGGAAACAAATATTTGATAGTTCTCTTTTTCTAGAACCTCTATTCAAAGAAAATACCTTTTCATCCATTTCAAAACCAGAAGCAAGTACTTTGACTCCATCCATTGCAAGGCAACAAGTGAACCCTTGTTTAGGCAATGCTCTATGCTCTTTTGCGCATGAAAACACACACTGAGGACCTGCTCAAGATTAAAAGGAGACCAGGAAAAAAAGTGAGAAGAGTCTGTAATCTGTCCCTAATGCAATTTCATTAAATCAAAATTTATCACTACTTGTAAATCTTAAGCGTAAATCATGGAATAGAACCATTATCATTAACTAATATATTAACATCAAAATTAGGTACTCTGGCTGAAACTAAAGAATGATAACATCCTATGATAAGAAACGAAAAGCTAACAGTTCATTACAAAATTGTAAAAACAACAAAACACACCAAGCAAATTACAGCCCTTGCCTCTGAGATCCTCGAATTTCTCCTGATAACGAACAAAAGAAAAATGAGAAACCTAAATTGAAGGGCAATGAAACTGAAAACGGGCAGGAACTAGATTAATTACATGATCAATAGAGGAAATTATATGGTAATCATTGGGGCCATTCCGTGAAGGATCGCAACAAAGAAAAACTTGAGCTCCATTATACTTGAGAGCATCAAGAAGAGCGTCGAAGACCTCCGGCGGAACCAAGTTCCGCGACATGAATACGTTAGCGCCCTTAAATGTCATCGTCTTCGACATATTTCTCTGTCTCAGTTGGAGGAGCTGTCTTTCTTCAAAATTTCAGTGATTTTGATTTCTTTCTTCGGAATTTCATAGATTTGGCTACAGGAAACTGTGGATATACAGTATGAGATAGTGGTAGTAGTGAATTAGGTTTTAATTTCCTGATTGGGGATTTGGATTAAAAAACGCGGGAAGAATAATATAATTGTAAAAAAATGAATATTGGACTTGCTTTGAATTGAAGCAATAGAAGTGTAAGCCCAGGTATAAGAAGGAAGGGCCTTGTCACAAGCAATAACTCAAAAGCCCAACTACGTTCAAGGTAAGTCACAACTTGTAAAAAAAGAAAAATCTGCTTTTATCAAAATTTGCAATTTGAGATTCGAAGTAGAGATCTCACATTCAGAAAAGGCCAAAATATCAATTTCACCCCCAACTTTGAATGTCTTGCCATTTTCACTTTATTATGAATTTTATACCAATTTCATCCTTAACTTCTTATCTCTTAACTAATTTTACCATATCTGAAAAATTTTAAATTAATTTGTATATTTTAAAAGTATATATATGAAACTAATTTAAATTTCTTGACAAATTAAATTATATTCATAAATTTGAGGAACTATTTTGTAATTAGCCCAAGACACCATCCCTAACCTTCTGACATGAACACCACTGCCACCTTCAACCTCTAGACAAGAACACTATTGCCAGTGCCACCTTTTTCCCGCCACCGCCGGAAAATCCTGTACATGAGAAGTGAAAAACCAAAATTGAACATAACAATCTAGCATTTACAGCCTATATCCAAGCTTGAAACTCTGTGGAATTTTCTTCTGCAGTTTTCTCCCATTGCATCTGCACAATGTATTATTATAAATATAACTTGAAAAAGAAAAGAAAAATAGGAGAAATATACAAGAGAATTGAAAATTCAATGAAAAAGAATTGGCACCTCTGTTAATCCTTTTATTTTTCTCCAAAAATCCATAATTGGATTTCATCCATGAAACTGAATTCTTGTGGTTCCATCGCCATGAACACACCTCAGAGCCCTGTCGTCGAGCCCGTCTTTTTGGTGTAGTCATCCTCCAAAACGACCGCGTCGCCGGTGACCGAAGGTTAGAGGAGCCAAAGAGTTTTTCGCCGGCCAAACTACGAAGAATCAGAAACAAAAAACGACATATCTGGAATCCCATTGAAATCCAAACCGATTGATGTAATTTTTATTGATTTCGGATAGAGTTCGATTTTTTTCGGCGGCGGCGAGGTAGTTACCGGCGACTATGGTGGTGTCCGGCGGAGGTGATGGATATGTAAAGAGGTTAGAGTTGGTGACTTGGAATATTTACAAAATAATCCCTCAAATTTATGAATTTAATTTAATTAGGCATGGAATTTAAATTAGTTTTATAATAGATCCATATACTTTTAAAACATATCAATTGAGCCACAAAATTTTTCAATTAGCGTGAAATTTGTTAAAAGACAAGAAGTGAAGGGTGAAATTGATTTAAAGATAAAAAAATAGGACTAAAATGGTGAACCGCTCAAAGTTACACATCAAACAAACGCATTAATCGCATAAGAAGAGAAATTGAATACAGCATTACGCCATCTCCTCCTATTCAAAGACGAAAAACTCTATCTGACAATGCACCATCCAACGATTAATTACAAAAGTGGTAGCAACCAGCTAATCATAAATTTAAATGAAAAAAAAAAAAACCTGCTGAGGAGTAACAAAAGAAAAATACTTTGTTATACAATTACTTCTATGGTGTAAATTTCCTATTAAGTCAAGTCAGCTAGACTGTTCAAAACTTGGAGGATTATTCAACTGAAGATTTAACTTGTGTGGAATGGCTGAAGCCTGTTTAAGGGTATTCTGTCTTTCGTCGTTAGATTGGCTAGCTAATTTCTCAGAATGGAAATGAGTTTCATTGAACTCCTGTTCTGACCTCTTCTTTACCTTTTTCTTTATCAAGGCACCGTATGGCACGATCTTCACTTCATCCATGGGAGCGCTTGAACTTCCTTTTGGCTTCTCTTGTTTTATTCTGTCCATGTTTGGAATATTCATTGAAGGACTTGGCACCCGGGCAGCTGTTGTTGCTGAACTTGCTGGAATTGACTTACTAGCTAGACCTAAAACCGGACCTGCTGAATCAGCAGGCAACCTCTCTCGCACATATTGTTCCTGAGCAACAGAACCGGTCTCAACCTTAGCAGTTTCATCCAGTCTAGGTGCTAGCATCTTTTTCCTCTTCATTTTTTCCTCATCCTAATGCCAAATGTCCAGAAAAAAATGAGAATACTAGAAAGAAACTGGCACATTTTCAGTCATGTAGAGGATTTGGCTTTTTGTAACATGCAACAAGTGAGTAATGCAGTATGTAGAGCTCATGTACCCTTTGTCTGTTGTAGGCCCTTCGTCTCTCTTTTGCCCTACAAATTGCACGCTTGATCCCATGGTTATCCATGAAACCACTTGGCCACAATTCTGCAAGCTGAATCACAAATGGAGCTCAATTGTCAAAAGCATATTGCAGCAAATTCCTAACTCCTACCCCTGGCATAAGGGAGTCGAAGAGACAAGAAACTTGCTCCCTTAATATATTATAGAGAAAACATAATCTGGTTGCAGAGAGAAAATATAGGACAAAGTTGGGCCAATTTGAAAACACCAGAGGGAGGGAACTGTCAATTGCACCATTCATTTTCAATTTAAGATAACGAGCAAAATAAAATATACCTCCACATACAACTTTCTGACTTGTGGCCCAGCGTCTTCATCCAGTCCCTAGAATCATCGAAGAAAGACCAAAAAATGAGATAATTGCAGACAAAGATTTCACAGACACGTGAGAACTCTTTCAGAATAAGCACTGCAAATAAGTTATGTATAAGTACATCAACAAAAAGGTCATAAAGATCACAAATTTTGTCCTCCAACACAATGTCCATGCTAAATTTTCTTTTTAGGGATCCTTTCTCTTGACAGCCACTTTTCTGAAAATCATCAGACACTCCCGCTTGTTGTTCCAATGCCTGGAAAAGTAAAAAAATTTCACATAACTCAAACATTTGACATTGAGATGATGCCAAGAGCCAGTTCAACATATAATTTAATTGATAAATATCACAGGCTACATCTAAGTTTTCTTTTAACTAAAAAATATGAAGACTAGAATAACACGTTTCAAGAATAAACTAGAAGTGGTAGCCTAACTACTCAGAAAATTAATCAAAATGTAGGACTTCCTAATGATGAAACCTGTAATAAAAGAAGAGTCAATTAAGAAACAGAGAGGGGAGTCGAGGAGTTTCCACAACCACTTATTTCTATTTAAATTTCAATCATGTTATCTAAAATGTCCAGAAAAAAGGATAGGAAAGAATATTCAACCAACACACCTTGGACTCCAAAGAAGGGAGATGAGTCTTAACCATCTCAGCGACTTCTTTCTTTATCTGTTGAAACCTATCGTCTTTCTCCTGCTTTGCTGACAAGCCCATGCTAATCATTACTTTTAAATTCCTCTGCAGCAAAAACAGATAACATCATGCTCATGGTAAAATATTTTACACTACAGCAACAAGCAAATGTGATTCTTCATAAAGACTGACACAATGAATAAAAATAATAATGATACATTTCCACCATAACAAAAAGTGGGGGTGTTCTTCTAGATGGCGTTTGGTTCAAGGATGGTTGCAGGAAAATGGATGGGAAAGTTGAATTCCTAATCATGTGGGCCCGATAGCTGCTTACCCGTCTCAAACCATGGAAAAGTTGAATTCTTGGATAAACTATATATTGAAATAAAAAACTAATTTTAATTCTACATATTTATTGAAATTTCCTAGAAAAAATTTATTTCTATCCAAACACGAGAATATAGCAACTTCAAAAATTCCTAATGCTAAACTGTGCAAGACAAATCAAAAGCCAATTCTCAAGGGAACTCATATAAATCCTTCAATGCAGTTTAAGTACATAAGTAAACAATAAGTTTTCCAATTGTGCAAACATGGGCATAATAAAATACCCAAATAAAGCATTTACCAGAAGTTAAATTCTTTATTATAATAATGACAGAGAGTAATTAAATTGCAAAAAAAAAAAAGCATTATCTAGGAGAAAAAATGATCCAAACCCTTCCATCCAGCTGGTGGAAGTTACAAAAATCAAAATTCAGACTGCAGAAACAGAATAAGAGTAAAAGCATCTCCTCCATTTTTCTACACAAAACACAATACCTTCAGTGTTCTGAGTTGTATTAAGTGGCCAAGAATGCTCATAAGGCGATTGATTAACTCCTTTGATACTTTTCCCTGGCTTGCCTGCTGGAACCATTACAAAGTCAAAAACTCATATTTCTCTGAAAGCTCAATTATAACTACTAAAAAGGCGGAAATATGAGAAAATGTTTTTTAATCAAGTCGAAATCAAGCAAAAAGCAATCATAAAAACGTTAAGAATTTACAGTACCGCAGCAAGTCTGGCAACTTTCGCAAGCTTGAGCTTTATTTCTCTAGGCAATCTCCTCTTAATTGCCTGTGATGAGGCATCACCCTCTTGATTATCCACCGCTGGAGGTCTTGCTGCAAGCAAAAGATAAAAATTTGAAGTTAAGGACTTTTGTCAAATTACTCATCACAGGCACATACTCCAGCTTCAATACTCATGTTACTGTAGCAATTCCTGAATTAGGTTATTTTATGTTTTTAAAGTCAATACTTCATTTGTAATCAAATCCTATTTCAATTAATAATTACCATTTGGACATCATATAGTGAGATTTATGTACTTATTCAATTGTATTTCAAATTAAAACCTTTCTGTAAATTCTGTTCACAATCATATTTTCAAGCAACAAAATAACCAATTTATCGGTATTTATTTCCATTGTTGCATCACAAGAAAATTCCGACCCTTCTGGGTTGAATTATGTTATATTAAATCACTCTTTTCAATACTTTCATCTGATCTACTGTCTAATTAGAGTTGGGTCTACTTTTACCACATTGATTATTATATATGAAAGAAAAAAATACTATAATTTATCGGAAACTATTCAAACCATAATATTTGAAACAGAACTAGTACATAAAATTTTGTGCTTACATTCAGCAACCATCTTTTCCAATTCCCTGATGGCATTTTCCAGCATTGAACTTTTGGACCTGACACTAGAACCATCCTTTCTATGGACATTTGAAGGTTTCTGCATAAAAAATGCATTCAAGTCAAAACCAGCAATACAGAAAATAAACTGGTCAGGCTAAGTATTGGAAAAGGTAATATGGAAAACGGATTCTATAAAATAACATGATGTGGACACGTTTACACATAATAAATTCAAATGGTATGGCTCTTTCACATGCATGTTCTTCTGTTCTCAAATTCAACCTTTTACCTCTACAAGGCCTAAAAGATCCAATGGAATTTGATGCATCTCTATATGTGTTTGATACAATTAATTCATATACGAAAAAATTTGATGCATCTCTATATGTGTTTGATATAATTAATTCAAATACGCAAAATCAAATTGCTAGTATCAAGATTTAGCAGAGTTGCAATGCAAGCACGTGCCCAAAGTAACAACTGGTAAATGCAAAATATGACAACTAAAAGCACTTACAGTTACTTGCATGGAAATCTTTCCATCTGGCATGTTAAGGTCAGGCAGCTCACGGACACCATTCTTTTCTTTTGACCGTACTGATGGTTCAATTTCAATACCACAAGTTATTGACTTTCCAGATTGCAATTTGGATTGTGGGTAAGCATTTTTATCATGATATTTCTGATGAGAGACATCCAAGGATCCACTTGCATCCTTTGATTTGTTGGGCAGGATCTTTCCTTGTAAAGCTCCAGTTTTTGGCCTTTCAACATCCTTAGGCTCTACTAGAGGTACAGAAGCATCACCATTTGAAACTTTTACAGATGACAATGGATCCAAAATCATTTTAGTTTCAGAAGATTTCTTCTTTGCTGAAATACCAGATGCAAATGGTGGATTCTGAGAGTTCACTTCCTCATAGCGTTCACTTGTCACAACTAAGCTTTGAGAGGGATTAGAAGAGATCCTTCCAATCGGCAGTCCAGCCTTTCCTGCTGCAGACTTACCCAGCTTTACATGTTTATTTGCCATATGATCATCACCCTCACCAGGAGCCTTATTTAAATCTTTTCTTCGTCTTTTCTTTGCTTGCTGGTTAGGGATAACAGTAGGTTCATTTCTGGAAAAATGGAAATGAATGAAATAAACAGATAATATAGAGAATAATCAAAATAAAAAAGCAGAAATCTAAAATGACTTCTTAGAATAGATCACAATCTGTTTGTCTAAACCAATTTAAATCATAAAATTATAGCCAGTAGTAGACAGTATTTCAGATGTCAAAGCTACAGAAGTAGTGTATGCCACTAAGATTGATGTACTATGGTAATAATTAATGATAATTGTTTTCATGGGGTCACATCCAACAAACAAAAAATTGCAAAACTCTATCTTGCCAAGTACAACTATGAACAAAAATCATGTAATCAACACAGAAGATATAAACTGGGATGCAGTTGAAAGTAATGGAACATTGCAGAAGCACAGAAACAGGGGAACTGGATAGATTTCACATATAGGGTTCAATATTTATATGTCAGATCAAGAAACATAGAACTATTCAAAAGTTTTCAGCAAACAAGCTGTAAAGCTGAGTAGCTGACATTTACTTCACTGAGAAAACTTCATATATATACTAGTAGGAACCCAAAATGCTTTGTTGGTTAGGGTTTTAGTAACAATTCTTTTCAGGTCTCAGAGAAGTGACAATAACAGTGCAGTTGACTTATTTTACATTTCCCATTTGTAAACACTCCTAGAGAAACGAATTGAAACCAAATGACCCTGAGTGAACAAGATGACAAAAGATAATATAAGAGATCGCTTTTCTGTTGCAGATGTGAAAAAATGTGATTCCTATAGACATAATATAACTTTTCAACAAACTTCATGGGAAGGCGAAACGAGATGCTATAGCAACAGTGAGTTGTCAAGTCTTTAATTTGACCTAACTAAAAAGTTACAATCTTATCATTGGAAGTTTTAACTCTAACGGGACTCAAGACAAAACCAACAGCTACGACCAGAAAGAGAAAAAGAGGAATTTGATCTATTACGTAATAAGGCAACTTTTGATAACAAGTATAATCAAAGATAAGATGGCTTACATGCGTTCCAACTCTCCCCTGTTAACAAAAAATCCATTGTGTTTTATTGCTGAATTATCCACTTCGAAATACTCATCCTGTAGAAACGGTTTCAATTAATGTAGTGGACCCATTTCATAACTGTGGTTTCTTAAACAGTGAAGATTAATATTTATTTTAAAAAAAAAATGCACAAATATGGATTATAGAAAAGAGCAAAAGAAATACCAACCAGCTCAGCATCATCAATAAAGGAATCTTCTGTATCATATTGATCGTCATCAGGAACATCCTTTAGATCTTCCTCGTCACTGCTATCCTTGCCCTGCGAAGGCAGACATATAAGCGCATGTAATCAAATAGAATTGAAGAGAAAAGGAATAAGTAAGCGGGGATAAATAAGCATATAATACCATATAAAGACGTTCAATCTTCTCAATCACAGCACTGAAACGATTTGGAGCAGGTGCATCCTTCTCTATATCTTCATCTGGTTGTTTCTGGAGAGGTCAAGTAAAACTAAGAAAAAACTCACACTGCATATACACCCATTGACTGCAAAACAAACCCTAAAAACTAAAACTTAAAAATGCATGATAACTTTTCCTTTTTCCTCATATCACATGTAACTTGCAAAATGCTAGCAAATACCAATTAACAAACAGGCAACTAGTAATCTAGTTGATTTCTCAAACTCATAATATTCTTGCTCATCTCATACATGGCTGCACACTCAGTATCAAAATTCACTTCTTTCCATTCCCCAGAATTACTCATCAACCAAAAATTACTTAGCAGTTAAAAAATACACACAATTAGGTAGCTTTGAGAACTGATTACAGCTAAAAGCAGCACCAAAGTTAAATTTATCGACATTGACAATTGCAACTCATTCTGTAAATTAAGCGACAAAAAGCACAGACAAATATACAGCATGTTAAGTTGGGGGGCTTACTGGGGCGAGGCGAGACTCGAGGTTGGGGTGGACGTTGGGAGGAGACGGTTCCAAGGCTGGAACGGATCCACTATTGACCTTTTTTGCGTCTTTCATGAGCTTCTTCCATGATACAAAAGTTGTCTGTCCAGGCCGAATCTCCACTGTGAATATTTGCCTGTCTCCCAATTTCACATACGACGGCGTTACCCTCGATGACGTTTCCCCTCCACCACCAACAGTCCCTTTCTCCATTTGTCGGCTTACGATTCTAGGTTATGGAATTGGAATTGGAGAATTTAAGATTCGACTGATATAGAGAGAAGAGGCATTTAAGAAAACCCTAAATAAGAGGGAAAGAGGGATTTGTGTTCAGGCGACAGTTTTTGAATAGGAGAAAGAGAGACATACAAGAGGGGAGCTGGGCGGGATGCGAAAACCGTTTTCGGGGGTTTAACTGGAAAAGTGAATTTTCTGTTTTAATTTTCCGGGGTTTTCTTTCCCGAGAAAATTTGAGGGGTAGATGGGAAATGGACGGGTTGACGTGCCCCATCTCGCCCCGTTACCCGACCGGGTAATAGTGCCAACTTTATTGAGGCCCTTCTTGTTTTCTATATTTCGGGATTTTATGAAAATAAGTTGTTTTTATAAAAAAAAAAATGCAAACCCAGTAATCAGAAATTAAATCATGAGCGGCATAATCTCATTCCACAAAGTCAAACATTTAATTAATACTCTATAAATCAAATTAAAAATCACAAAAACTTTACAATCTATTCTCTAAATTAAAACATAAAATAATTTTCGAAGTTTAATTTTTTTTAATGAAATTGGGGATGAAGAATTCTAACTTTAGTATGTTGTTTAAGTCGTAAATACACCTGTAACTAGATTATGATTTAGTGTGCCCTAAAATAGATTAGTTTTACAATTGAAAAAATTACTAATTTTTTCCTAACGATTGACATATTATGCCTTTATACTATAGTGTAATTTACATATTAGATTGTTTTGTTTTTATGTCTTTTATCAAAATATTAATTTATCGTTCTGTCATATTTTACATTCTAACTCTGTTAGTAATATATACTTTATTAATACCCAATCTAACCGTAATAGATATTCATGAGCTTCGACCTGCCATTCCTTCCGCTGGAAGATCCTCGCCATCGCCAGACCAATTAGCGTCGCAATCAAAATCCATCATTTCTTATTATTCTTCTGTTACCATTTTCGCCATACTTAAAGCCTAATTTCCTCCATATTCATTTTAGTTTTTGTCGTGAGCAAGGATGGTACTCACTAATCCAACCCATTTTAATGGCATAAATAGTGAAAAAAGAGAAATGTGATAAGAATAAACATGTTGCTATCTTCCACTTTCTGATGCAAGGCAGAGCGAGAAGGGTAATTAGGTGTGATTGTAACATGCAAAAACTTGTTAATATTGTGTTATTTAATGTTTCAATTCAGATACTTTTATAAATCCAGATATTGTTTGTTGTAAACTAATTTTTTATGTTTTTATGAGATTTACATATTTATTATTACACAATTTATGTCATTATTAGAATATAAATATTATGTTATGTATTTGTTGTAAAAATTAATGTATAATAATTTAGGAGTTTAAATTTATTGTAATTTTTTTATTCATTAAATTGTTTTTAAAATAAAAAGACGATTAAAAGAAAATCATGGATATTCATAGATAATCATGAGGCATGTAATGAATATAATAATTTAGAGCCTGTAGTGAAAAAAATAATTTTACGGATACTTAATCTGTTAAGTATCTATATTTTTTTAAAATAGAATCGCCAATGACTAAAAATTAAATTAAGTCAAACTAAACCGAATTGAATTTATCGATTGGGTTCGATTTTATAGGTTATAGTACATATAGGTTTTTCTTTGAAACCAAATTTAAATGTTGAGTATATAATTTTTTTATACAGTTACACATAAGCACCCTAAACTAGACATGGATATCGGCCGGTTCGGCCCGACCGGCCCGTTTGATCCGGCCCGTGGTTGAACCAGTCCGAACCGTTAACAAATCGAGCCCGCATGAATGGTAACCTAAACCGGCCGGAGAACGGGCCGGTTCAGGTTCGAGTAAATTTGGAACCGGACTCGTTAAAATCCGTGAACCGTGGAAGAATTGCCGGTTTAACCGCCCCAAACCGTATTCAAACCGCTGGTTTAACCACCTCAAACCGTCTTCGAACCGCCCCAAACCGCGGTCCATAACCCGCCATCGAAACGCCAGTTTAACCTGAACCGCCGGTTCAGCGGGCCGGTTACGATTTGCATGTCTAACAAACCATGGCCCGGAACCGGCCCGGCCCGGACCATGGCCATGTCTACCCTAAACATATACTAAAGGAAGAGGGCTTGATTTTGCCATGGAGGATTTTACATCTTGAATCCGCCACCTCTTTTCCTAGTTCTGACCGTTTGCTAAGGTTGAGTATATAATTGAAAGGAAAGAAAGTTGGGCACTTTTGAGTGAAAAATTAGCTACTATTAAACATTCAATAGAGTGTACATTTTCCCTCCCGCTTTCTTATCTCCCAAACGCTCCTAAGGATATGGCCATTATTACCACCACTCTGCAACTTTTCTCCCCACCACTTATCACCACTGCTAAAACCTTAACCTCAACGACCAATAATGCCATCAATATGCCTCTATTATCCTCCCCCTCCCCCAAATTAAAGAACGTTTCATATAATTTCCTCAAACCTTTTAAAACCCCAACTTCCTTCATTCCCAAAGCCGACGAAGGCGACGCAGATGAAGTCGGGCATGATGATTATGACATGGACGATGAA
>CANUEY010461476.1:0-18818 GCA_948099555.1 Croton setiger | reverse complement strand
GGGGTAACATATGGTCGATAAATCACAACCAATGAATAAGAAATGACATGTCATTATGCATTTGCTATTATAGCTTGAAATAAATGATATATGTAACCTGAAAATGATTGATATTGTTATATGTGATAAATTGCCTTATTTGATATATATGCTTTGCTTAGCACTTGCTGAGTTTTGCGACTCATACAAAATGCATATTACGTTTTTCAGGTTTGCTATTTGAGTGAAGTACTGAGACTTCACTGGTCTATCGCTAAGGTCGGTACAGCTGAAGCCTAAGCCTCTCTCCCTCTCGTCACATCATTTGTACCAGTTGCATATAGTATTTTGTTTAATGCTATTCCTGTATAGCATTACTTTTATAGTTTGGCATGTATATATATATATGTTTATTAAGTTTGGGTTAATATGACTTAATGACATGTAAACAAGTAATAGTTATTTTTTGTATGTATATTATTTGGTTATAATTGATATCTGGTAAATGTATGTTATATGTTAAGTTATTATATGATGGTATAGTTTAACGTCATAATTAAAATGGTGTTATAAGTTTAAAAAAAAAAAAATATGACATGTTTTATAACGTAAGGTATAAGAGAGGACGCTACAACATGTATTCTCAATTCAGACAGATAGCAACCTTCTTTTGGGCCGGTTTCAACTCACAACGAATATTAATACACCTGTCTAATATCCTAAATAAATTAATTTAAACAATAGAGGTCACTTTAGCAACTTATTACCTAAATCAATTTATTATTAAAAATATCAGACACAATCAGGACAAAAAATACCACAATTTAAGCTCAATTCGGCAAAATAATATTCCCAATATCATAATTAAAAATTATTTGCTAAGCATCAGATATAATCTAAATAAATTCCCCTAAAAATTACAATTAAGACCATCTAATTTAGTAATTAAATTGTAAAATTAAGATAAAATTAATCAAACATATAAACTAGAGTTCAAAGGTTAAAATCAAGTAGATTTGAAATTTCTTGGGCCAAAATAAGAATTAGGGAGAGTTAGAGTATCAATATATAATTAACCTAATAATTCAAGCCCTCAGCCATATGGATCAATGAGGTCAAGACCAGAGGTGAAGGGCTAGAACTGCGTGGTCCAAAAGATAGAGCAGACATGCAATCTAGAGCAAAAATGATGTTGTTTCAACAAGGGTAAAAAATTTTCCAATATCAAACGACGTTATTTCTACATCGAGGCCAAACCGTGAAAAACCAAAACCAGAAGGGCCAAAATAAAGATTTTCCATCTCTTTTCTCCTCATGCAAACACCTCAATGCAGAACCTCAGTGCCGCCTTCTTCCAACCTTCGAACCAGTGCCATTTGCCACTAGCAGACGATGACCTCCGGAAGGTCTTAACGATATCTTGCCACCATGGTCACCTTTAATCGACGAGCAACGACGTCTAATGGCCGAAAAATCACAAAACCATACCTTATTTAAAACGAAAACTAACAGACCAAAAAATCGAGCTTTGCCGCCCTCCTCACCCTTTTTTTTTATCATTGACAACCACCATATAAGGATTAACACCCTCCCTTATGCCACCATGAGTAAGAAATCAACAAAACTTAAAAATTAATTAAAATTCCATAACTGTTCTTTAAAACTCATGAAGGATAAAAAAAATTATTTAATCCAAAATCCGAAAATTAAATTCAATTCAAGAAACACAACAATAATCAGAAACCCTAAATTTGATGATTATTCTAGTATCAAACAACAAACACAATAATTTTCATTCAAAAAATCTAGCAACCTATATTAGGTTCTGATACCAATTCATAAAGGGATATGCCTAATTCTCAAAACTCTAAAACATACAAGATCACTAGATTATTCAATTAAATTGCATTGGTTAGAGATGTGTATCTGGCATTATTGTTTATTGATCCTGAATGTGATGAAGAACCATTGATTTGTGAGTTTCTAGAGGTTACACAATCAGATTTGCCGAAACTTACTCAAGGAATGTAAGTTCTAACTAATATTCTGTTTTCTCAGAGACCACGACCATATATATTCTTTATTTTAGGGTTAAATTCTATTTCGGTCCTTAAACAAAATAGAAACCTCTAATTGGTTTCTACACTTTAATTCTTATAAGGGTTTGACACCTTTATAATTGATATTTCTAATTTGATCACTAATCTAATCGACTATTTAAATTTACACATTGTATGCCTTAATTATTTACATAGTTAACCCATACATATAAAATTAATTACTGAATAATTCTAACAAAAACTCATTTCAAATTAGCCTAGTTAAATTGTTAAAACTAGATAAATATTATTATTGATCATTTATGAAGGTTTATATTAAGGGACTGTTAGTTCGAGAACAAAATTTATTAATGCCAGAACATATAATTTAGTAATTTTGAATTAATAATACGAAAATGATTAGGAAAATTATCAGAGATGACACACTTTCCACTTTCTAATTAAACAAATAGCAAATTTACTTTCGAATTTTGCAAAATAGCATTTTTGTTGTGCTTTTACCTATTTGTTGGTTTTATTATTTTTTATTTTTTATTATTTAAAAAAAAATTGCACCATCTACATGAAATAGGAAGGGGAAACAACGTGAAATAGAGTATGAACTTTCATACTTTCCCACCGCCATGTGCCACCATTCACCATCAGGGATGGCTAGCCGGATTCCCTAGTCACTAACCTAGGCAGCACCGACCTCAATTGGTATTAGAGCTCCGATGAATGACGGTTGTTATTGTATTTTTTTCTGATCCATTTTTGGTTTTTTTAGGACCTAAAAGTTTTAAACCTTCAATACATAGAATTTTCGGCAATGGAATTTCGATCTAAGGTCACCGGACGAAAGCCCAAGTAATAAGAAACATTTTGGTAGCTATTTTGTCACTGTTATTTGTTCGGAAAAAAGTCACCTTCACCACCGATCTACTATTTTTTGCATTTTCAGATAACATATTGTGGATTCATGAAGAAATATTTTGAATCTACGGATCGAGAGTTTTTCAATGACATATCATTTGTTAAGATTCATTACTGTTGCAATCTTACAGTAGCCAGTGACAACTAGAGTTTTTTCAAGGAAAATGACAGAGATGATAGTTGTTTATGTTTTCTATGTTACCTTTTACTAAATTGTAATAAATTTTACTAAATTGTATTGAAGTTTACTGAGTTTATTGAATCTTATTGATATTGAATCCTATTGAAGATTACTGATATTGAATTGTAATGAAGTCCGCTGATATTGAATTGTATTGAAGTTTACTAAATTTTATTTTACCTATACTGAATTGTATTGAAATTCACTAAATTTTATTGCTTACTGAATCATATTGAAACTTACCGATACTGAATTGTGTTTATGTATACTAAATGTATTGAAGTTTATTGAATCACATTGACATTTACTGAATTGTATTGTAACTTACTAATTTTCATTAATTTTACTGATTTTGTAATGATTTGTATTGATTTATACTGATTTCTATTCATTATAATAATTTAGTATTAAATTATTTTGATTTATACTAATTTTTATTCATTGTACTAATTTTTACTGATTTGTACTAATTTCTACCGATTTCTATTCATCCTAATGATTTATTGATTTCTACTAATTTGTATTAAATTTTAATGAGTTCTACTAATTTTTATTCATTCTATTAAGTTGTATTGATTAGTACCGAGTTGTATTGAATTTTAATCGACAGAAATCTTTTTTCGTCATCGATTTGTATTTAATCGGCAGAAACGATTTTGGTCATGATCATTGCTACGAGAGTCAAAAGGGCTATTATGACAACTTTTCAGAAAGCTCATTCAGAGATCTATGGGAGTTACTAGGCTTTGCCTCCGTAACAACCCATCACAATGCATAAACGTCGTTTAAGCTTCAAAAATGTGTTTTGAAATTTTTTTTCCTATGTTTTCTAGTGTGTTTTTGAATTTTTTTTCTTTGCTGAATGCTACTGATTGTTATCGATAATGATTCTTATTAAATTTTATTTACTGATTCTTATTGAAACTTATTAAAATTTAGCAAGTTGTCACATTCATCTTTTCCAACCTTTTGAAACCCTAACCACTACCATCACGGAACTGCCACTAACTGGAAATAATGAACAACGACCACGAAACCGGTCCATCCATACCAAATTTTAAAGAGTTTGAGAAGACGAGTTGTTTGACATTAGAATTGGGGCCATAGGGTCACCAAATGGCGGCAAAATCAATGTCAAAAAATTCTAGAGAAATTGATGATTTACTGTCGACCGGACTTTGATCGGCGCGTGCAGCGGCTACTAGAACCCGACAACAGTGATCTTGATGGCGCTGGACTCGGCTAAAGTCAGCTTTCCGCCGGTGGGGCACTGCCGATGGTGGTGGTTGGAGATTCGAAGCAGCAGCCGGAAAAGGTGGTCTTTGGCTATTCCGATTTTTTTATTTATTTTTCATTTTTTATAAAAATTAAATTTATTTTTATTAGGTAGGAGGAGTTTTGAGATTTTTGGCATTCTTTTTTCAAATGTGCTATTTTACTAATAATTTTGATACTTTTGTACTATTATTTTCCTAAATAAACTATATTTGTATCATTTTCCTAATTGTATAAATGGCATAAATAAAATTTGGTTTGAAAATAGATAATATAACATGTGTATTATATGAAATGAAGTGGTACTAAGTTTCCTTTTCTTAAAAGATAGAATCAGACTTAAAATTGCTTTAAGCAACAAAGACTTGTCATACACAACATGAAAAAGACGTTTGTCGTACTCTATATAAATAAGCATCCTTTACCTTATAAATGTTATTCCTTCCATCCCTTCTCGGCAAGACTCTAACTGAAAATAACACTTCCATGTCATCATGTTCTTATTAACTAACTCCCAACAGTCCTTAACTTGTCGTTTACACCATTATTATTATTTTTTTTTTGAGCTTGTCGTTTACATCCTTAAAAGTTATAAATTTGGTACTACACGTCTCTCCTTTCATGCTTCTTTCATATTCATTGCCATGATTTATTAATTAACACTCCCTTGTTTGGCTTAGTATAAATTCACCCCCAACTTTCAAGCGCATAGTAATTTCAATGCTTGTTGTACACATGACGGACCCAGAAAATTAATTTTATATATATTAAGAGTACAAATTATATCACACTTTAATTCTATAAAATTCAGAAAAAAAAAAAGAGAAAAGAGTTATGCAAAATTTTTGCTAAATTGAGTTTATAATGGTACATATGTCATTTTCATAAAACAAATAATGTCAAATTTATGTTTTCGTAAAAATATATATTAACAATAAATATATATTGGATTTAAAAGTGTGAATTCCATTTGAATTTTGGACAAAATATGGGTTTAATATAAATATATTAGAACTGAAAATTAGAAAATTTTAGAAAAAAATTACTATTTAGTTCTATAGTTTTACATATTCAATTGTTTTATCTCAGATTAATTTTACATATTAGATTATTGTGTCACTCTAGTATAGATAAATATACTACTTTGTCTCTGTTAAATTTTTCGTTTATATAGTTTCATAATGCCCAACGTACTATTTTGTATATCAGGCTATTATATTCCTATAGTTTAGATAAATATATTATTTTGTCCCTACAGTTATCATATTAGGCTATTATATCCCTGTAATTTAGACAAATATATTATTTTGTCCTTGTAGTTACACATATTGGACTATTTTCTCTTGTAATTCTCATATTTGGCTATTTATGTCTCTCTATTATATTTCTACTTTATTTACATTATATCAAATATTCTTGCTAGAATGAACAAAATTAAACATCTTTGCTTGACAATTAACATTACAAGACAGCTTGAATGGAACAATTAATTAGCAGAAATAGTTTCAAGCATAACTCTTGTTACAAGTGTCAAACTGGTCATCATGACCCATTCCAAAAAGCTACAAGGATGTTTGATATAATGTGCACAAAATGGAAATATATAACATAGAGATGTAATAACCTAATATGAAAATTATAGGGGAAAACAATCTAATATGTCAAATTATAGAGATAATACTATTTTTTTTTAACTACTGGCTATAATAGTTTAATATGAAAATCATAGGGACAAGAAAGTCTAATAAGTCAAATTACAGGGATAAAATATTATATTTGTCTAAATTATAAGGACATAATAGCCTAACATACAAAATGTATTTTAGGCATTATGAAACTATACAAACGGTTTATATAGACGGAAAATTTAACGAGGGTCAAATTAATATTTTTGTTTAAACTATAGGGATATAATAGCCTAATATGCAGAATGCAGGAACAAAATAGTCTAAAATGTCAAACTATATGGACAAAATAATAATTATTCTTACTATTTATATCACTGATTTTTTTATTTATTAATTACAAAATTCAAATACTTTTGCATGATTATTGAAAATGAAACATTATAGAATTACGTTTTTGGGATATGCAAGTAATGTTGGATGATGGAATTGGAAGAATTTTTTTGTTATAGTTTATGTGCCATATTGGAGCAGAAGCATGGTTCATTAATGGCGGAAAGGAAGGGAGAAGAAAGACATGCTGCAGCAGAAGAAAGATAGCTTAAGGAAGAAAAAGATAGAAAACAGTATCGTTTTTCTTAATGAGAAAAACGACTTGTTGAATGCATAGTTCAAAATTAAGAATCTGGGCAATCTTAAGTTTTTTCTTGGTTTAGAAATTGCTAGAAACAAGATAGGGATATATCTTGGGCAAAAGAAATATGTCGTGGAGATACTTAAGGACACTTGTTTCTTAGGAACTAAACCTTGTGCCACACCAATGATTACCATGGGAAGTTAAGTTTAGAGGAATGAGTCACATTTTCAGATGCTTCTTCCTACGGCAAGCTACTTTACTTAACCAACACTAGACCAGATATTACTTTTACTGTGAATAAGCTTAGTCAATTTGTTGCTTCACCCACTACTCATCATCTTTAAGTTGTTCATAGGTTGCTTCGTTACATAAAAGCTGCTCCAGCACTTGGTTTGTTTTTCTCTTCTTCTTCTAAGCCTGTTCTTAAGGCTTACTCTAATAGTGACTTGGCATGATGTATTGATACTAGAAAATCCATCACTGGTTATTCTATTTATCTTGGTGATTCCTTAAATGTTGGCGTTCCAAGAAGCAATCTACTGTTTTTCGTTCTTCTACTAAGGCAGAATATCGAGCTTTAGCCATTGTTACTTCTGAACTTCATTAGTTAACATATCTTTGGTTGGCTTTAGCATTTCTTCTTCTAAGCCAATTACTATTTACTGTGACAACTAGTCTGCTTTATACATTGCTACCAATCCTATTTTTCATAAAGGCACAAAGCATATTGAACTTGACTATCATGTAATTCGTGAACAGATTCAGCTAGGACTTATTCATTTGCTTCCTATCAAAATAGAAAATCAATTAGCTGACATTTATACTAAAGCTCTTACTCCCAAAGTTTTCCATGAATTCATATTCAAGCTAGGACTTATTAATCCTCTGTCTCCAGCTTGTGGCAGGGAAGTATTGGAGCAGAAGCATCGTTTAGCAATGACGGAAAGGAAGGGAGAAGAAAGACAGGCTGTAGGAGAAGAAAGATAGCTTGAGGAAGAAGAAGATAGAAAACGGTGTCATTTTTCTTAATGAGAAAAACGTCACTGTTTACATTAATGAAACACTATAGACGAAGCGAAACGATGTTGCTTTGATGTTGAAGAATTTGGGACATGCGCCTACACATGACTGATTTTCCAGCTCAGCATTCTTGCTCGTGGAGCTAAACAGATTTCATCAATTTTGTTTTAATTCCGGAGCTGGTTAATGAGTTAGAATATATGTACTAGCAATAGATTGTAATTATTAAAATTGAAACTAATGATTTCCATTAATAACAATCAGAATAGAAACAAGCTTAAACAATGGCTATTCATTCTTCAACTGTAATTTGAGAATACAAAAATTTGCAGAAACAAGGAGGAAGATAGAAAATGAAAGTTGAAAGAAAAATTACAGTTACTCTCCCTTTCTAACTAGTATTTATACAATCTAAACTTGTACTCCTAATTGATTACGTAAAGTTATTTTCCAACTGAAATCTGTTGAAGAATGGATGTCATGCTTCCTTCATGAAGATGAGATGCTGAGCTGGCTTCAATGGTCTTATAACATTCTGGAAAAGAACTAAGGAGATAAGAGAAGGAGGAGATCACGTGCTTCTTAATTTTTACACGAGACCTACTTGAAACGACACCGTCTTCATTCCTTCTTTAATGAACTTAATCAAAACGTCAAAACATTGCCGTTTGTCTTCTTCAACCTCCATCAAGCTGCTTCTTCTGTTTCTTCGAAATTTCTTCTTTCCTTCCTGCCAACAAAGCAGATGAAGATGACTGCTTCTGTTTATTCTCCAATACCCCCCCTCCCGCGCGCAAGCTGGAGACGTAGGATTCCTTAGTCCCAGCTTGGAGATGAACCTAGTAAACAACTTTAAGATGAGAGCCTTAGTGTATATGTCCGCCAATTGATGCTCTATTTTAACTGGCAGTAGATGAATTAAACCTCTTTGAACTTGTTCACGAACCACATGACAATCGAGCTCGATATGCTTGGTCCTTTCATGAAATATAGGATTTGAAGCAATATGAATAGCAGATTGGTTATCACAGAATATGTTGACTAGTTTAGAGATTTGAACATTGAAGTCATGAAGCAATAACTCCAACCATTGAATTTCAGAAGTAACTGAGGCCAATGCTCGATATTCAGCTTCAGCTGATGATCGAGAAACAGTTGTTTGCTTTTTGGAACGCCAACAAATTAAAGAATGACCAAAGTAGATTGAGTAGCCTGTGATTAACTTCCTTGAGTCAAGACAGCCTGCCCAGTCACTATCAGAATAAGCTTGAAGTCCTTCGCAGATGAAGATGGAAAGAATAGACCGAGACTTGGAGCACCTTTAATATATCTCAGTAGCCTATGTGCTGCTTGCATATGAATTGTTGTTGGAGAAGATACATATTGACTCAATTGATTTACTGTGAATGCAATATCTAGCCTTGTATTTGTTAAGTATAACAGCTTTCCGATGAGTTGTCTGTATTTGGTGTTGTCTTCAATCTTCTCTCCTACTTCTGAACTCAATTTTGCATGATAATCCATAGGTGTATGGCAAGGCTTTACTTCAAGAAATCCAGTTTGTTCAAGAATCTCCAATGCATACTTCCTTTCCAAGATATATTCCATCTTTGTTTCTAGCCACTTCTAGTCCCAAAAAGAACTTTAAATTGCCTAGGTTCTTTATTTTGAATTGCTCATCTAATAATGCCTTGATTCTGTTGATTTTTGTGATACTGTTTCCAGACAGAATTATGTCATCCACATAAACAAGCAAGACTGTGAATTGTTCTCCTTGTTGATGTGTGAATAATAAGTAGTCTGCTTGGGATTGCTTGTATCCATGAGAAAGCAGAAATGTTGTCAACTTGGAAAACCATTGTCTACTTGCTTGTTTCAAACCATAAAGACTTTTCTTCAATTTACACACTTTTCCTCTTGGAATGTTCATTCCCTGTGGTGGCTTCATGTAAACTTCCTCATTTAAATCACCATGAAGAAAGGCATTGTTAACATCTATTTGTTGTAGTTGCCATTGATTGCATGATGCTAATGCTAGGAGCAGCCTTACTGTTGTCATTATAGCAACTGGGGAAAATGTCTCCAGGTAATCCAGCCCTTCTATTTGTGTGTACTCCTTTGTAACCAATCTTGCCTTGTATCTTTCAATGCTTCCATCAGAATTGAGTTTAATCTTACAAACTCATTTACATCCAATTGGAGATTTGTTGGCAGGCAGATCAACAATATCCCAGGTTTGATTATTTTGAAGTGCATTAATCTCTTTATCCATTGCTTCTTACCATTCCGCTTGCTTGGCTGCTTCTGTATATGATTGAGGTTCTTCTATCGTGTTAAGTTGGCAAATATAGGTTTGGTAGCTAGGAGAAAGGTTTTTATATGATAGCACTTTGGTTAAGGGGTGTCTGGATGTACAACACACATAGTCATTCAAATAGGCTGAAGGTTGTCTCTTTCTGGTTGTTCTTTGGTTTTCAGAAGCTGTTTCTCTTGGTATGGCTGTTTGAATTTAAGAATGAGTTGTGGTTTGTGAAGATGGTTCATTTATTTCATAAAAAGAAGGATGAATCTGTGTAAGGTGAGGTTGAGCAGAATTAACTTCATTCATGGAATTTATAAAGGGAAAATATTGCTCATGAAATATTACATTTCTAGAAATCAATGTTTCCCTTGTATGTAAATCCATGACAATGAAGTCTTTTGTTCCTGGCTTGTATCCCAGAAAGATACATTTTCTTGCTCTTGGTTGTAATTTGGTTCTGTGTGCCTGTAAAGTTGAAGCAAAACATAATGAACCAAATACCTTAATTTGCTTACAGTCTGGCAATTTGTTGTACAGCTTCTGAAATGGTGTCTGGTAATCCAAGACTGGAGAAGGTATTCTGTTGATCAGGTACACAGCATTTTGTACAGCAAAATTCCAGAATTCTTTTGGAAGGCCTGACTGGTAGAGCATGGCTCTAGCAACATTTAGAATGTGTTGATGCTTTCTTTCCACCACTGAGTTCTGTTTTGGAGTCTCTGGACATGATGTTTGATATTCTATTCCTTGGCTTGCATAGAAACTTGAAAGTTTGAACTCCTGCCATTGTCTGATCTCACTTTCTGCACCTTTGTTTGAAACTGGTTCTGCACATAATTGATGAAGGACTGCACCAAAAATGCTATTTCTGCTTTGGTTTTCATTGGATACAACCACACATGTCTTGTAAAATCATCCACAACAGTAAGAAAATATTTGTGACCTCCAACAGAAACTTGAGCAATTGGTCCCCAAATATCCATATGTACAATTTCAAATGGTTTTTGTGAAACTGAAGTGCTTACAGGAAACATTGTCTTCTTTTGTTTAGCAAAATGACATACATCACAAGGTGTAGGAAATTTATTACATTTGATATCAGGGACTGACTTATGTAACGTGTGTAATATGTTTACAGACAAGTGTCCTAATCTATAATGCCAAAGGTCTTCTTCTGCAAACTGTTTCTTATAGTTATTGCTTGCTGTGTTTGTTGATAGCAGCATTGCCCTGTTTTTGAATGAATCACCTTCTTGCTACTGGTAAACATATAATCCTCCAATCACTCTAGCTGAACCAATCTTCCTCCATGAGTTCCTCTTCTGGATCAAACATGTGTCTTTTATCAAAAACAGTGTACAGTTTAATTGCTTTATTAAACTGACCACTGATATTAGGTTGATGTAAAGCCAGGTATATATAAGACATCAGTAAGACATAATTCACTTGAAAGCACCACAGTTCCAGAATAACAGGCTTCAACAACATTTCCATTAGGAAGTTTGACCCTAACAGGTTTGATCCTTCTGTATGTGGTAAACATCTCCAGCTTAGAAGCAACATGATCTGTTGCTCCTGAATTAAGAATCCAACGATGAGAATAAAAGTTACCTGCTGCTGCAATTTCTGTTTGTTCATTTTCTATTGATCCAGTGAAATGTGTAGCCAATATATTATTGACCACATGTGGATTTAAGGATACTGCCTTGGAATGAACATCTGTCATGTTAGATTTTGCAAGTTGAATCAATTTCTGGCATTGCTCTCTTGTAAGTCTTGGTCCATCTTCTATGACAAGGTTGACAGCAAGTTGTTTTTGATTTTGTTGACCTGAGGGTTGACTTTCATTAAACCATGTCTGATTTTGTAAATTTTTAGTATATTGGTCATCATTTGTCATTTGAAACTTGTTGAAATTCATAGGATACTCATCTGGCATGTAATTTGTCATGTAGTCATCTTCTGCAGAATATGCTTCTAGAATAGGCAACAACATGTTGACAGTGTGCTATGAAGGCCTGAAATTTGCTGCATTCTGGAATCCAGTTGGATTTCTTGGCCTAAAGCCAACTGGATACCCAAACTTCTTGTAGCAATACTGACTTGTGTGATGATCACCATTACAATATGTATAATGCTTTAATCCAGAATTTGAAAGAAAATTTCCTCTAGGCCTTGTCTGCTGTTGAAATTGCCTTGGCCTGTAGCTTCTGGCCAACATCATCTTAGCTTCCTGGCTGGATGAATAAGACTGCTCTCTTTCTTGTTGTATCACTAAAGAAAATACTCTATTTATATTTGGCAGTGGATCACACAACATGATTTGTGATTTAACCACAGCATATCTTTCATGCAGACCCCTTAGAAATTTATAAACCTGCTCATTTTTAAGATACTCTCTCATTCTGTTTACAACACCACACCTACATTGTGGTCTACAAACACAGTTGGGAAGAGGTCTCAAAAAACCATCATTTCATCCCACAAGATTTTCATGTGAGTGAAATATTCATTAACAGAAAGTTCTCCCTGTCTAAAACTAGCAATTTCTTCAAGTAAATCAACAATTCTGGACTGGTTAGGTTGTGAAAACCAGTCCTTCAAAACTCTCCATGCATAAGAGGCTTTATCTAGCCAAAGAATACTGTTTGCAATTGGAGGTTCTACAGAATTCCTTATCCAAGCCAGAACTATCATGTTACATCTCTTCCAAGTGCCAAATAAGGGATCATCTTCTGTTGGAACAGGCACTGTATCATCAATGAAACCAATCTTGTTCTTTGTTCCTAGGGCCATCAACATGGATCTTGACCACACTGTGTAATTATTAGTTCCTGTGAGTGTGATATTGATTATCACATTTGAACTTTGCTCACTTGGATGCAAATATAAAGTATGTGAAGGATCATGAAGATGTGGATTTATTGCTGTATTTGCCATTTCAATAGTAAATTGTAAAGAAGATTTGTTTAACAATTTTGAGAAATCAAGATCAAAGAAAAGAAAGAAGGAAGACAAAAAATAGAAATCGAGAAAAGGTAAGCCAAGCAATAAAGTTTTGTTGTAAACTGGAGGAGGAACAGAAAGAATCAACGAAATTAATTTCAACAAACAATTATGGAAAAAGAAATCAATAGAAGTTGATGAATGAATTAAACCAGCTCTGATACCATATTAAAATTGAAACTAATGATTTCTATTAATAACAATCAGAATAGAAACAAGCTTCAACAATGGCTATTCATTCTGCAACTGTAATTTGAGAGAATACAAAAATTTGCAGAAACAAAGAGGAAGATAGAAAATGAAAGTTGAAAGAAAAATTACAGTTACTCTCCCTTTCTAACTACTATTTATACAATCTAAACTTGTACTTCTAATTGATTGCGCAAAGTTATTTTCCAACTGAAATCTGTTGAAGGATGGATGTCATGCTTCCTTTATGAAGATGAGATGCTGAGCTGGCTCCAACGGTCTTGTAACAGACTGGAAAAGAATGAAGAAGAGAAGAGAAGGAGGAAATCACGTGCTTCTTAATTTTTACACGAGACTTACTTGAAACGACACCGTCTTCATTCCTTCTTTAATGAACTTAATCAAAACGTCAAAATGTTGCCATTTGTCTTCTTCAACCTCCACCAAGCTGCTTCTTCTGTTTCTTCGAAATTTCTTCTTTCCTTCCCACCAACAAAGCAGATGAAAATGGCTGCTTCTGTTTATTCTCCAATAGTAATCGAAATAAGTTTTGTACTCTCTGTTATTAATTCTTTTCTTTTTACAGTAACATTCTGGAGAATTGTTCATCAATGCAATTCGTTTTCTTTTCTTTCATATTCTGATTTCAACTTTAATGTGCCAGCTGGTAGTTGTGGAGTTTGATTACATCAATCCGTATGATTCGTCTTATATTGGCTGAGTTCATAACCGAAGGAACTCTATCCTTGATGAAGAGCTACATAAATTGCTCTATTAGTTACTTTATTTAATTTTTTTTTTCCTTACAATTAATTTTACTTATCTTGAATGGTAAGAAAATGATATATGATTCATGTTACCATTTGATAAAATTAAGTCAGCAAATATGGACATCTTACTTCCTCAGTTAAAATGTTTGATGGGGAGATTGCAATGAGTGGATTGCTTTAAAAAAATGTCTTTTCAATGAGTGGATTGCTTTCAAGGATCCCACAGTTTGATGGAAATATAATATTTATGACAAAAATAAATATTTTTGTGATAAAAGCAAATTTCAATATAATAAAAAATATCAGTAATCTTAAAGGAGTATGTGTAGAGCAGTAGGGCTATTCACAATCTTACGATTTAGTAGAATTTCTCCAAGCAACTAAACTTTGTTTACCACTATCATTGGTCACTTTATTGTTGTATGGTCGTTGATACAACGAGCCTGAAAGTTGAAGTTTTAGAAAAAGGTTACCAAATTGATATTTACAAATTGAACATCTTCACCTACATGGAAAAGAATTTCCAGGAATTATCATCCTAATTTTTATTATTTAAGCAAAATAAAAAAAAATCTAAAAATACTCAATTTGTTCTAAAGCCAAATAATTTTTACAAAAACACTTATATTGAACCAGAGTAGATTCAGAGCCTTTGATTTTCAGTTTAAGGAATGCATGATAGACCTAAAATATTATATGAATTAATTTTATTTATTTTAAAATAAATGAGATAAATATGAATGAAAAAAAATAAAAATAATGTTAGAGATAAATATAAAATATTCAATAAAGGATAGAGATATAATCGGAGTTTAGCTAAAACACATAAAACACTCTTTCCTACATCAGAAACTCTAAAACACAAAATTAGTAACAAAAATAAAGATAAAAAATGCATAAAAAGGGGAAGATAATTTTTTCATGCGTTTTCTGAGATAAAAATGTAGAAATGTCTAGTTTGAATTTGAAATTAAACTCGTTTGTAGTTTGAACATCCATATTGACATGAAATACTAATTATTTATTAAGGAAAATAGAAAAAAAATTAATAAAAAATTTCAATTTTATTAAGAAATTAGTAGCTTAGTCCAAATTGAATTGTACAATATTGTTTTTCCTACCTAAACTAATATTCTAACTTGTACAGGATACTACACTAAGCAGAATACATACATGTATATAAACAATGTACAGATTACATTAATAAAGAGTTGAACAATTATTGCTTCCATTAATTTTTCCTTCTTTTAAATTCTTCATGGTATCAGAGCTGATTTTCTCAATCAATTTTTGATTGAATAATCTCAGCTTCGTCATTTACCAGAGCACCTGTTTTTGAGATGGCAGATTCTGATGGAAGTGTGAGCTCTGGCCAAAAATCAGTCTCAACAGGAATGTTGGCGGCTCAACTGGCTGCTCTGCTCCAGAACCTGTCACCACAAACAAAATCACAATCAATAATACAACCAGTAATACTCAATGAGAAACTAGGGCATAATAATTACTCCCTCTAGGCTCCTCTGATGAGAATGGCCATTGGAGGCAGAGGGAAGCTAAGCCACATTACTGAAATTCCAGCTGCACCTAAAAAAGGAACAGAAGAGTATACACAATGGGAACAGACAGACTTAATCGTCTATTCCTGGATGTTAGAAAATATGGAGCGCAAATTGGTGGCAAACTATTGTGAATACCCAACTGCTAGAGACCTGTGGAATGGTCTCTGGAATACTTACAGTAAGAAGAGTGATGGAGTTCAAATATACGATCTCACAGTCAAGGCAAACAACATGAAAGAGAGTATTGAACAATATTTCAGTAACCTCCAGAGAATCTGGAGAGAAATTGAAACAAGGCAACCAAACCCAATGGAGTCAGTAGCGATATAGAAGAGTTTAGCAAAATTAGGTCAGAATCAAAATTGTACCAGTTTCTCGCCGGTGTAAGGGACGAGTTCAATGCAGAAAAGAGGGATCTTTTGAAGGGAGATCCGAAACCCACTCTAGAGGAGGCGTATGCTATGATTCGAGTAGAGAGAGACAGGAGGCTTGTTATGGGGTCAAAGGCTTATCTGGTGGCGGGCCATCGTCGGTGATAACCTCAGGCGTAGGGGCTGGTTTAAGTGTCAAACAGCCAAACAGATCTCCGGTGGCCACAGTAGTCAGGCCTCCAGGGAGATCTCCAATAGCGATAGAGGGTTCTCCAGAAGGGTTTGCATCTGGATTCGCCGCCAAGCCACGCTCAGACCAAGGAAATGCGTCTTCATCACGTGGCGGCGACGGAGGCAACAGAAACAGGCTGAGATGCTCTCACTGTGGAAAGTTTCGCAACAGTAGGAAGAAGTGCTACTATCTGATTGGATTCCCAAAGGGATGGAGACCCAACCAGAGGCAAGCGAGAAAGGAGGAGCAAAAAGAGCAAGCTGGACCCGAGAGCAACCGAAGGGTTGGCTTCGAGGCTAGGGTTACAAGAAGAGGAGAAGGAGAACCAGAAGAGGGAAGCGGCCGTCTGAAGGACTCCCAAACCCTAGGTAAGCTAAGTTATAAAGAGAGGGAAAATTACTTTTTTGATCCCCTCTCTTTATGACCCAAGATGAATCAGTTGTGTGAACCTAGATTTAGTGCAGAAATACCCAACAGGAATAAATTGAAATTGAATCAATATAATGGACCATATGAGGGAAGGAACAGATGGATACTTGACTCAAGTGCGACAGACACTATGACTTTTGACCAAAAAGACTTAGTAGGGAGTTCTAAACCTACCCAGACTATAATTCAAAATGCCAATGGTGAATTGTCAATGGTGTGTGGAGCTGGGACTGTAGAAGTTTCACCAACTATCAGACTGAAAAATTTCCTTTATTTTCCAAAGTTATCATGTAAATTATTATAAAGAAGCCATGTGACTAGAGAATTAAATTGCATGGTTTTAATTTATCCAAATTTTTGCTTGCTATAGGATATTCAGTCGGGGAAGCTAATTGGGCATAACACTGAGCATTAAGGTCTGTACTATGTAGATGAGGTAACTCACCACGGAAGTACAGCGCTGACTCATGGGACTGTTGAAAGGCAACAATGGCTGTGGCATTGACGGTTGGGACATCCATCGCTAGGATATTAGAGGTATCAGGGGCATCAGAGGTATGTTATTTCCTAAAATTTTCTCCCAGAAACAAGATTTATCATCTGAGACTTGTATTTTGTCTAAGAGTCATAGATCGTCATACCAACCATCAAATACTAGAACCAAGTCAATTTTTTCATTAGTTCATTCTGATGTGTGGGGTCTTGCCCCAAACAATGATTCTTGCTTAAATAATACTGGATTTAAATATTTTGTGTTATTTATAGATGATTGTTCACGAATGACGTGGGTTTACTTTCTTAAGAATAAATACGAGGTTGCTTCTAAATCTATTACCTTTTATGAAATGTCAGACTCAATTCCATAAGAAAATTCAAATTCTTCGATCTAACAATGGGGGTGAGTTCAATAACTCCACTATGCAAAAAATTTTCAAGGACCGAGGTATGATTCCTCAAACCTCGTGTCCACATACCCCACAACAAAATGGAGTTGCTGAACAGAAAAATAGGCTTATCTTAGAAATGAACCGGTCAAATCATGATTGAATCTCGTGTCCCTACCTTGTTTTTTTTCCTGAGGCAGTTGCAAGCTCGGTTTATCTTTTGAATCGTCTTCCTACCAAGCTGATTGGGTTTAAAACTCCTTTACAGGAGCTTTCCCAACATACTGTTGTTCCTTCTACACTGGCCCTTAAGCCTCGCATTTTTGGCTATTATGTCTATGTTCATATATCTAAATCTGATCGAACCAAGCTTAATCTGTGTGCTATCAAATGTGTCTTTGTTGGGTATGGAATTGATCAAAAGGGTTATCGTTGTTATCATCCATCCACGAAACGGTTATATACAACAATGGATTGTGATTTTCTCGAAACCAAATTTTATTATTCAACCCAAAATAGTTGTCAGGGGGAGAATATGATACGAACAAGACAATTGACAAAGATCCTTTAACATTATCAAATGCTCCTTTGACAAGGAGTCGAGCTAAGAAATTTCAAGCAAGCTTGGGAATGTATGTGTTGATGCTCAATTTTTTTCACCCAAATTTTAAAAGAGAAATTTCACCCAAATATTTTAAGCTTGACGAATCCCCAAACCTTCCGATCCCGAATCAGTTTTCGTTTGTTCTCCTTCCTTCTTGAGTTTTTCGGCCTCCAAAAAACTTTAGCAACTAAATAAGTATTTTCGTTTTCTTTAGGTTAATTAATCTTAGTCTAATTAAATGAATATTTTTATTTTTATTGATTTTAATTTTTAAATAAAATTTTATTTTTGTATATATTTTGATTTTATAAAAAATCGGAAGAAAAAGACTAATTAGGTAGGTTTAATTTTAATTTAACATTTTTACTTACTTTTATGATTATTATAATTATAATAATAATTATTATTATTATTATTTTTTGTTATTATTATTATTATTATTATTATTATTATTATGTTTTTTTATAAAAAAAAAAGAAAAAGAAAAAAAAAGAGAAAAGAGGAGGAAGATTCTGGTTTGAACCGAACCAGACCGGTTCGATTCAAACCAGTCCATCCAGCCCAGAACACTATCGTGTTGAAACAAAAGAAGACAAAAAAAGAAGACTCGAAAGGAAGGCAGAGACACAGACAATAGAATGGGAACAGAAGCAGACGAACGAAATCCTTTCTTGTCGTCTAGCATAACAGAATCTGTACGATGGTGATGATGGGGAGAGCCACAGACGAAGGCAATGGACGAAGGCAAGGATGGAAGAGAAAGAAGCAGGCGCGGGCGAAGAA
>CANUEY010461308.1:0-10737 GCA_948099555.1 Croton setiger | reverse complement strand
TCATATCTCTAAGTAAGTGGTTTAACACTTACCTTACTGCTGTGAGCTCGGTTGGGTCTTGGGTAATTCACCCCGTCCTGCTCGAGGACTCGACGCTCCTATAATGCATAATATAGCAACCAAGTTCAACAAATCAACTCTAGAACCCATATAAGCTATGATGCATGCTTTAACATTTAATTCTCTGATTTAATTGAGTTTTAATTTCAATCCGATTAATTTTCTATAATTTAAAACTTAATCTCTAAAAATCTTTACTTTAAAATCATTTAAGGTCAATATAAAAATAATTGACAATCTCTATTTAACATAGAATAATTATAATTAAACATAATTATAATTATTAAAACCATTTATAACCTTTAAATAAACTCTTTAACTCATTAAAATAAATTCACAATTCAAAATCTCTAAATAAACATTTAAAATCTCTAATTAAAATATTTAAATCTCTAATTTCATACTTAAAATAGCCTCAAAATAAATTTCTGACGTCAAAAACGGATTCAGGACGTCGAAATTAGGTTGGAAGGGCTAAAACATAATTTATAAAAGTTTCTGGGTCAAAAGTGCAATTATTAAAACTTTAGGGACCAAAATGTATTTATTCAAAATTACCAAATCTGCCCAGAAGGGCCATTTTGCAAAGTTCCAAAACTACAGGGGTCAAATTGCAATTTTTATAATTTAAATCTGCTGGACTAAATTGAAAACAATCAAAATTTCATGTTGTTGGACTAAAATGCAAAAACATTTAAAGTTCAAGAGTTCAAAACAGAATTTAGCCAAATCCAGGCACCAAAAGTGCAAAATTACCAAAACGGCGTCGTTTTGGCCGCCCGCAGCCCCCTCTGCGTGCCTCGCGGCCGCATGCGCGCCTGGATCAAAACGCACGCCCTTGGTGTCGTTTTGATCCACGTGCCAGCCCGCCTCCTGCCTGCCTGCTTGGCCCTGAAAACCTGACTCTCCAGCCAACTTCCCGACCACCGTACGTCCTCCTCCGATGGCTTTCTGGCCAACTAAGACCATCTTTCTCTTCCTCTACACACCTTCTAGCTAACCATTGGAGCAAAATTTCCAGAAACTCTCTATATTAAAAGATACAAGTCCCCAAAGTGGCTCATCAACACTGTTTACCCAGAATCCAGAATCTGCCTATCTCTCAACCCAACTTCCAACAATTTTTCCAGCCACCTCCGGTGGTTTTCCCGAAAACTAAAATGACAGATCTCTAGACAAACATACCCTCTACAAACCCATATAGCTAAAACTCACATAGGCTTCAACAATTGGAAGTTATAATCCTCTAAAGTAGCAACCTCAAAACTGCCTCTATACTTAGAATTTCTACCCAGAATTTTGTTTCTCTTTCCCAAACGATTTCCAGCCACTTCCTTCACAAGTTAACCCTTTTAATCACTTCATGAACATCCCAAAAACACTCTGAAAGGTTGGATTGAAGTTCCCCTTTGGATTTCTTTCTTTTTTTCCCTCTTTTTCTTTCCTTCTCTTTCCTTTTCTCTCTTTCTTTATTCTCTTCCTTCCTTACCCGTTTCTCTCACCTCTTCTCTCTATTCCAGCCCTCATTTCCAGCCTGTACACATCCTAATTCAAGTTCCCAGAAGGTCTAGCAGCTGCTTGGCATAATACTAAATCCAAACATATCAAATTTTCCACTTTTTACTTTACTTAAACTTAAAGTATCCTTTTATACTTCCATTCTCATTCTTCCTTTTAAAACCAACCCATTACAAATGTCAACACCTACTTAAAACTTGTTTTTAGTGTCAAAATAATATGTATAACACGTGTCTGAAGTTTCGTAAAAATCGGAATCCGAAAATTGGTCGCGGTTCGATCGGTGCCCTAAACCGAGTCCGAAGCTTGACGATTTTTACGGAACTAAAACCGTACGACATCGTCACACAATTAGGGTTCCAAAACTCTTTAAAACATTTTAATAATCATATATCAAAATATCAAAATCATTTGACTCATATCTGACGCAATTTCGGCATTTTCCGATCGCGCAGGTCCGAAAACCCTACTTAGCTCCGTTTGTGTCTTTCGACAGCAAAAGAGCCTAAGCATTGTTTGAAATTCTCATTCAAATCATATATCATCATATTCAAAACATATCCAAATCATTTACTTTAAAATATTGCGCGTTTCTGACATTTTTCGATCACGCGAGCCAAAAACTCTAATTGGCTCCGTTTATGTCTTTCGACGATAAACGACGTCGAAACCTCTTTGTTTTCTCATTTATAACTCATTTATAATCATTTCCCAATTCATATATTTCATGTAAATTTCATATATCATGTCATATTCTAATGCATTTAAATAAAAATGCATAAAATGCATGTGATGACGTCAAAAAGACGTATGACTCTGGTCGGGGGTGTCACAATGTGTCTGTGTTGCTCATATGCTGGATTTCTGTGGAATCTTATAGCATAGATATTCTTACGTAACATGTTAAGAATGTTATAAAAAAATGGCTTGTTTTATGACGTAAAGGTTATAGGTTAGGTTATTACAAAGAGTCCCACGTATGTGTCTTCCATTCTGACTCATGACTAAAACGCATAAATACAACAAACAAAACGCAGCAAGTCAAATGTGGAAGTGTTACTCATACTGGGCTTCCTTTTGGGCTTGGGCCGAGCTAGAGTCATAGACCCACTGACTATTTCTTTTGATAATGTTGTATCTAATACTACATCCATTTCACAATTAAAAGATGTTTGTCAACCAAATCTTAGTGGAAAAGTTTTTCATATTAAATGTTCATATCATGTTTCAAATTTGTTTGTGCAAGATGGTTTAAAATATTTAGATGTACATATTAGTCCTATTAAAAATGCTATTAAACATTTGTATATAATAGGTTCATAAAAGAGTGGTATTTTGTGAAAATAATAATTTAACACCAGCAAAATTTCATCGTGATATTGTGCATAAATGAAATTCCACCTATAATTTATTATCATCTTTATGTACATTTTATAATTTACAAGCAATTCATAACATTGTAATTTGTGCACATTTTATTAATTTATTGGAAGTTTAGTGATGTTACAAATATTTTTAATCATGTTTATAAACCAACATTTCATATTTTTTTTAATGTAGCGTAAATATTGTTGATAGATTGTATATGTTTGAAAATAATATGCATTTGAAGGATTGTATTCAAGTAATAAAAACTAAATGTTGCATTATTTTAAAAATATTTCACCTCTATTTTTTGTTGTTGTTGTTGTTTTTTATTTTAGGTGTAGACTTGATGTGTTAAAATCTAATTAGATGTTTACTATAAAAATTTGCAATTATCTGTTGATAAACTAGTAAATGTCCATAATCTTATTAATGAAACTAGACAAACAGTTAATGAATTATTTCTTGATTATTCAAATAATAATGTTTTAGCCACTAGTATTGACATTAGAGGGAGTTCTGCTCCTGCTGGACCGAGTGGGGAAATGATCCAAAATAAAATATCCTGCATTTATTCCCAACTTCAAAAAAGACCGAGGGAACCGGTGCAAGTTCCTGTCTGGAACTTGACAAATACTTGTCTACAGAATTTAAATTTGTAGGTGATAAGTTAAGAGATGCTATCAACTTTGGCATTTTGGAATGGTGGAGCCGACACGAAGATACCTTCTCCGTAATAGTTTACAAAAGAAGTTTTGACGACACCAGTCTCAACACAGTGGAGCAAACTTTTAGTGTCGTCAGCCTTCTACTTTCCAAAAAAGGAACTCAATTGATAACGACAACTTTGAAGCACAAGTTTGCGTCGAAAATTGAGAATTAGTCGATGCACGTAAAAAAGACATTTGGAGTTCTTCTTCCATCAAGAGTTTGAAAAATACCGCAAAACTCCACCCGCCATCAAAATTTGAGATAAATAAAATAATTAGCGTCCGAAAATTCATTTAAAGTAAGAAAACATGTGCTTTAATTTTTCTTTATCCTAATGAAAATTTGTAAGCGAAATAAATTTTTTTGAAAAACAAAAAATTTATTAGTAAATCTGATTTTTTTTTCCTTTATTTATATCTAATAATTTAAGTTTAATTACTTAATTTAATTTCTTAAAATTCAATCTAACTTCTGATTGCAATTTACTATACTCAGTTTCGAATTTTTTTCACTCAAACTTTAATAAAAATTACTTTAAAAATATACTACAATATTTGTTTTTTCAAATTAACAAAAATCATAAAATTAAAAAAAAAAAAATTGACAAATTCAGCCATCTGTTCCGGCAGCATCCAACCGCAGAAAAATCAGCCCCAGCCTGTTTCAACTAGTATAATGAACTGTAAACTGCCAATTAACTAACTTCTGATTATTCATTCTCTCCACCTCCTTCCATGCATCTACCAAAAATAACCCATATTGTGAAATGAACGCGGAACAAAGAGATCTCTCCTCTATTTCTTTTTTTTTTTTTAAGCACATTTTCACCCTGTAAATTTTTTTCCGTTATTCTTTTTCTGAGTGCAGTGCAGGGAGTACACCAAAATAATCCAGTCGTTTCCGGTACAAATAAACAATCCAAAAAGGCAAAGTAAAAACCGAGGAAAATCATGAAATTGAAAAGAAAAAAAGAAGCATAATTTGAGTTCCTAGCCTGAGCTATATATTGTTTCTCCTATTGTCTAATAACACCAAATTTAAATGCAAAATTTTTCTGCATATCTTCAAGCTGTTTTGGGCTTTGGCTTGATACGCTTCACTCTAGAATACAGAAAAACTCCAGCCAGGGCAATCCCAGTTCCTGCATCATCAAATCCGCAATTATTAAATTTCCACGCCAACCTAGCAACGGTCGCCTAGTATTTTTCAAAATAATATGTCAAATTACCTAAAGAGTTAATAGGTGAGACAGGCGTTCTGAAGAAGAAGACAGAGCTCACAATGACCACCACACGCTTCACGCAATTACCCACAGAGTGAGTAACAGGTGATACCCTCTGCAATATCATGTATGAAACCTGCAACCAAATTTAACCATGCTAACACTTCAAACTAAGCTAAATGTTTGGATGAAATATGGAAATTATTTAATCATTTGCAGGCTTTACAATTTTTTGAAAATGAAAAGGCTTCACAATTGTTCCAAGCATTTTGTTCATGGCCTAGGCTCCTCATGTTGGATTCAATGTCTTGTAATTACAGTTACAAAGGCACGTCCCAGGCTTGAGTTCAAATTATTTAATACTATGTAAATTTATTAATTAAGTTGGGGGCATGGTCAAAGAGGGCAAACTTCAAGTGAAGACAAAAATTTCAACTTTAGGGACAAAAATTTCAAACACATATCAGAGAGCAGGGAAAATGATTATCCAAAGAAACAGAAGAACTGTGTTGGTCAAAGAAAAATTCACACAGCAGCCAAGCAATACCTGCTGATAAGCGTGGAAGCAGAGAGCAGCAAGGAAAGACCTCATGTACACTTCTTGAACATTCAAACCCTGCCATGCAAATAAATAAATATAAAAACCAGCCAGTGACTTATTATGAATAGGTGCCTTGAGGAAACCAAAATTGTTCATAAGTTTCAGGCCTCAAGAAAACTCACAGCAGATTGAAGGTATGCTGGAGTGAACTTGACACCTTCCATGAAGAGAGCCGCAGGGGCTAACAAGATAAAGGACATGATCGTTATTATTGAGAACAGAGTAATGTTGTCCATGGAGTCCTGTAAATGAACAAACCATAATTATGTGCCAATTTTGAACAAAAGAATTAGATATAAGTGCAACCATAATATCAAGACATATTGGCACGAGCAACTGATGTCAGAAAAGTTGTTTAATCAAAAGAACAAAAAACAAAATAAGTCTCATAATAATGTTCAGGAAGTTATGAATCCAGAAATGCAGGGAATACCTCTTTATTAAGCATGACCTTCTTGCTTAACACATTACGAGATTGGTTTGTCAAGTTGGAAGCCATAGCACTCCAAAACCCAGCCCTTTTTCAGAAAGATCAATAAGAATAAATATCATAATTTAGAAGAAGGCATTTCAATGAAATTGAAATCACAATGGTAAAATGTAAAAGCCTCCATATAAAAGTTAGGCATATGTTATCAGGTGGCAATAATGCCAACTACATGCATATCCATATATAAAGACTTACCAATTAAAAGAGGCCTCGGTTGCTGATGCAAGTGCTACACCACCAACAATTGGTAAAAGGGAAGCAACCACCCAGGGAGTAGGAAACTGTCAACCAAATTGAAAAGAAATGGAGATAATACAACTCATCAATAAGTAAATAAACTATGCACTCTTAAATTAGTTCCACAAATATGTGATGCCAAGGTAATCAGCTACACATAAATCTGGAACAACAAGCAATCTTATGCACAACTTAATATCGAGATAAACATGGAGATCCAGTAAAGTCCATTCAAATTTTAAAAAGGGCAAATACAAAATGCACATCATAGAAACTCACCTCGCTAAGAAACATGGCAGATAGAACAACTGAGAAGAAAGGTTCCATAGCTTTGATTGTGTGTGTGAATGAAACGGCCACTTTCCCAAGACTCATATTAGTGAAAACATTGCCCAGTGTGTGAACCACTGCCAGCGGCAAAATTGCAGCAAGCTGTCAAAATATTATCAGAATAAGCCTCTAGTTTATTCTAATCAATGATGATTAAAAAAACACTATCCATGGCAGTTCTGCCACATTTCTGGGATGAATCCAATACCTGAGCTCCACTGATTTTCGGCCTTTTGTAAAGATTGAAAGTCCACATTATAATAACTAAGACTGACCCAAGAGCAAACTGACCTACAGTGACAGTTATTGGATTTGGAAACACCTTCAAAACCTGCAAACGCATTCACTTTATCAAGAAGAGCAATTGGTCCAATTAAGCAAATGGTGAGGCTTTCTTTAATCTTTCAAACTAACAGCAAAAAAAGGCTAACTAGCATTTTACAGGTTCAGTTAATTAGCCATTTGGGTTCTTCGTCAACAACCCAAAAATTGACACAAATGATCACCAATATGACATTTATAATAGGCTTTTCCTTAACAAAAATTCATTCAATCAACATTTACAAATTTCATTATAAATAATAAGCAGGTTAAAACACAATATTAGAAGGATTGGTGATTAAAAATAAAATAAAAAAGAAATTTAAATAAAACAACATTTTTATGAAGTTGAACAATATTTGTTATTAGTACTAAATAAATAATAATAATGCGATGCCCATTAGTTTGATTCAATTATCACTAAAACTAACTCCTCACACATTTCCTTTTTAGATAATTTGATTCTACAACGGAATCCATATATAACCAAAAAAAAACCGAGTGACTACTTTTTTCTCCATTGTTCGTAGAATATATCACTTTTACGAAAGAACCTTTCAAAACCCATGTTCAGCCAAAACAATCTATATAATATAAGGAAATTAAACTTTTAACACGTTTACACTTTCTAAAAAAAATGATTCCAAAAGAACACTGGAAGCATCATAAAATCCACACTATTTACAATCGATCTAGCATTTGTTATTCAAAAAATAATAATGTTTAATAGCCATTCGTATTATTAGGCTCACTTGTAGCAAATGTAAACGACGTTTAGTTAACACTTGAATAATAAAAATATCAAATCATTCAAAAAAATCAGAACCAGAAAAATAAGAAAAACAATCAAACCTGCTTGTTGTAGATATTGAAGTAGATATTGAAAAGATACCAAAGGCCAAATAACAATCCCAGCTCCAAAGTCTTAATCAAGGCATCGGACTTGTCGCCCTCACCAGCACTTTCCGGGACAGCCGTTGATCTAACCTCAAAACTCTCCGTTTTAGGTTCGGAAACAAGAGGAGGAAGAGGATTCCATGGCCTGAAAACAGAGGGAGAAGAAGAGAAAGACCAAGATCGGCGGGGGAAAACGACATTGGTAGAGATATGTAGATCCCGTCGTTTTGAAGAGGCACGAATAGGATCAAATCTAGTAGCAGTAAAGGTAGACGAAGGGTTAAATAGAGGGCGGCATCGAGGCTTCAGAAGCGGAAGTGAAGGAGAAGAAGAAGACGAGACAGTGAAGGCTGCTGCGCTCTGCATTTTCGAGATCCGAAAAACAGAGCGCTGTGTGAGAGTATTTGTGTTTTGAGGAAGGAAGAGAGAAAGAGAAGTTAAATATTGAGCGTTGGAGAGTCCGCCCGCCCCTGCTCGCTCGAGGAGGTTTGGTGTAACAGTAGTAGGCTAGTAGCTTATGTTTATGGCAACTGGGTTACAGAATGTGTGTAAAATAAAAGGAAAATGTTAGTGGGTATCACTTTCTTACATGGGACACTAGTAATATTATGTAATTTTATAAATTTAGTAAATTGCACAATTATATGTGCCTTTATCAAATTGCCCTTAATTAAAAAAAATCTGTAATTATTGCATTAACAATTTGATAATCCTTCTTTTTCGTGTTATATTGGGTCAGATTCAGTATCTTTAATTCCAAATATCAGCAAAAAAAAAATTTTTCTTTCTTCTCATTATTTTCTCAGGAGATATAACGGTTGTTGAAAGTTTCTGACCTCTACTTATAATTCTAAATTCTGATTGTTATTCGACTTTTGAATTCTTGTCTAATTTTCAAGTTCATCAATTAGATCAGGTAAGTTTTTTTATATTAATAGAACTTTTGTAATCTGTGTTGAATTATTTGATTTAATTTTTATTTATTTTAGTGTAATTTATATTGTGAGATATGTTACGTCTTAATTCTACATATGATTAGAGTTTGTAAGATATTTTTGAGTATATAAAACTGAATTTTATATACTGATAATGCTTTGAGTTTGAGTTATTTTATTTTTTTATTTGATTCTTTGTAATCTTTTGTCTTGTTTTGATAGGAATTGTTATTTGAATTCATTTTTCGGGTGGTTTTGGTATTTTTATATAAGTATATAAATTTTAAATTATATATGGTTGAGTATATACTGATATGATATTTTTTTTTTTAGGTTGTAATGTCCTCAGTTGGTATTAATTTTGTTATTGTTTATCCTATTTATCCTATTTCTGAAAAGATTGTTAATAGTCTTAATTTTCTGGTTCCTGAAGTAGTAGATGAGATTTTTTGTTTTGAGAAGTTTGATTTAGGTGTTATTCCTAATCATTTCGATATTAAGGTTGATGTTCAGTTTCCTAACAAAAAAGTGTGATGCTTTTTCTACAAAATATTGCTTTGAATCAGAATTTTGCTTTTAGAAATGTTCGTTTTAATAGCTTATTTTATACAATTAAATATAATATAGAAGGATACACTTGGAAAGTCTGTGTATCTAAGGTTGCAAATAAGGAGATTTGGTTAATTCAAGAGTATATTCATGAACATAGTTGTTTACGTGATATTATTAGCAACAATCATCCTCAAGCAACTTCAAGAGTTGTTGCAGAAATTTTGAAGCATGATATGAAGTTAGGGTTGAATATTAATCCATCATCAACAAATGTTATTGATCTTGTTCTTAGTAAACATAAAGTTGGCATTATCATGTATAAAATTAGGATGCATATTTGCAAGGCATATGATATTTAAGAGGTTCAAGTGTTGATTCATATGCTTCCATTCCTACTTTATGTTCTGCTCTTGCAGCACAAAATCCTGTTATATTTATTTATATATTGGTAAGTATATAAATTATAAATTTATGTATTGATTAGTATATAAGTATGAACTTATGTTTATATATTGATTGTGATGTTTATATACTGACTTATATAATATTGTTTAAGCTTAAATGCAGGTTTTAGAGCATTTTATGAAACTGATTCTTTCAACAGGTTTCTTTATTATTTCATGAGTTTTGGAACATCAATTTTAGGCTAGCCTAAATGTAGGCCTATTATATCTGTTGATGGTGCATTTTGAAGTTAAGATTTGAAGGGACAATGCTTATGGTTGTTGCTGAGGATGAAAACAATCAAATTTTCCCATGTTGTGGTTGATTCTGAGAATGACAATTCGTGGGAATGGTTTTTTTTAGAAAACTTTACATATGCATTGGTGATCATGAAGGGTTGGTCATTGTTTCAGATTGTAAGTTTAGCATTTTTAAGGCTGTTGGCATTGTGTCCCCACATGTCTTTCATGCAATATTTTCTGAACATTTGCATAGAAATGTTATTAGTAAGTTTAAAAATGTCAGTATTTTGGGTTATTTCTGAAAATGTGTGAGTGCTTATAGGCTAAAATATATTAATTACTATATTGCTAAGTTGGAGAGTTTGTCTAAAGGAGTAGCTATCTATCTTCGGTTTGCTGTTTTTGAACAGTGATCTTGTGTTTGGTATCTAAGGAAGAGATATAATATTATGAGTACTAATATGTTAGAGTCGATAAATGCTCTATTAATTAACGATCAAGATCACCTGATGTTGCATTTGATTAGTCTTATAGGTTTACATTGCAACGTTGGTTTTATGGACGTTATTCAGCGGCTTGTTGTACTTTACAAAGTTGACCTCTAATGCTTATGAGCATTATATAGAAGAGGCTGCAATTGCACAACGTCTAAAAGTGAGTTTTTATAAACTGCTAGTTATATAAATATATGTATATTATCATCAATATATATTTGTTATATTTATATAATAATGAATATATAAATACATATATGTTAAGTATATAAATATGTTATATATATATATATATATATATATATATATATATATATA
>CANUEY010461241.1:0-25146 GCA_948099555.1 Croton setiger | reverse complement strand
CTTATTCAAATCATATATTATCATATTCAAAACATATAATTCATGTTCATGTCATATTTCATATCAAATGATAATGCATTTTAATTAAAAATGCTCGAAATGCATGTAATGACGTCGGAACGACGTAGGTTAAGGTTTGGGGTGTCACAGCCACCCCCCTATTTATAGGCAAAAATCCCAAAACGCAGATCTTCCTCGCGCATCCAAACACCGACCTCAAAATTTGCGATTCAGAACACCACTGAGCTCTATAAATCACTTCTATGCCGCCCAGTAGGGCACAACTGTGAATACTCGAATTTTGAGGACCGAAAAACCGAGTTTCTCAAACTGCAAACAGTCGAGCTGGATCGGAAATCGTTAAAAAACAGTGCTGGAAGTATGCCTTCATGGTACTAGAAACGTTTGGAATATTACGAGGGTCACAAAAATGCTCTCGAAAAAGCTATCGAAATCCCGGAAGGCTCCGAAACAAAAAAAAAAAAAACGCACGAAAAACTGAGACAGGGCGCCCCTGGCCGCCCTGAAAGGGCACCCCTGGCAACCTTCCAAGGCGCTCTGGGCCGCCCTGAGACAACTGTTTTGGCATTTTTCACCCTATAAATACCCCTTCCAACACACTTTTTCCACACACCTTGAACTGTGTTGACAGCCGCTCTCTTCTCCCTTTTTGCCTTCGGTGATTCTTCATCTTCAGACAATTCTTTACTGCTTTTTGCATTGCATTGTTGTGATAACTCGCATTCATACATAATAAACACTAATAAAAATAAGTCCAAATCAAACTGAAGCTGCGAAGTGGATGCCAATTACCATTGGTATGACTCCTAACTCAATCTTTTTGATCTAATTATCTTCTACTTCCTTCTCTAAACATGCATACATGACATTTGCATCACACCTTTTTTGCCATTAAGGCCAAAATAAATCAATTTCTTTGGCTACAACGCCTAAAATCACATTTTTTGGCCTCAAGGCCAGACAAATCAAATCTTTTGGCCACTTCGCTACTTCACAACTTCAATTTTTGGCCAAAAGGCCTAAGAAATCAATTCTCCTAAGCCAAAAAGGCCTAAAAATCACAATTTCGACCACGAAAGTCGATAAACTCATTTTTCGGCGAAAATGCCTAAAAATCACAATTTCGACTACGGAAGTCGATAAACTCCTTTTCCGGCCTAAAAATCACAATTTTGACCACGGAAGTCGATAAACTCCTTTTCCAACCAAAAAGCCTAAAAATCACAATTTCAACGATGGAAGTCAATAAACTCATTTTTTGGCCAAAAAGGCCTAAAAATCACAATTTTGACCACAGAAGTCGATAAACTCATTTTTCAGCCAAAAAGGCCTAAAAATCACAATTTCGACCATGGGAGTCGATAAACTCATTTTTCAGCCAAAAGGCTTAAAAATCACAATTTCAACCATGGAAGTCAATAAACTCCTTTTTTGGCCAAAAGGCCTAAAAATCACAATTTCGACCACGGAGGTCGATAAACTCCTTTTTCGGCCAAAAAGGCCTAAAAATCACATTTTTAACCACGGACATCAATAAACTCCAATTTCAGCCAAAATTCATACATTCATCACATGCATACATGCATTTCCCCTTCATTACACCTTTAAATAGACGATTTCGAATTACATTGACCTTGATCTCTCATTCAAACGAGAGTATGTAGGCACATTTGGGATCTAACCCCGAATAGCAAGTTCATCATTCATCTCTTCAAAACTCCTCATTTACATCCTGCATTACAAACATTTAGGAAAATAATAATTAGATGATTGCATGACATAACCTCCAAATCCTCCTCGGATTCACAAATTAGTGTCTTACATTCATTGGGGCGATTATCCTAGAAATAGGTTAATCGCAAAAAGGAGTCACTAGGGGTTCTTTTTTTATTTTACCCTTATAAAAATAAATTAAGTAGCGATTCTACACACACACATGACCCCGAGTGAACAACCTCCGGACAACCCGACCCCTCGCGGGCAGGCCCAGCGGCTCGAAGGGCCTTTTTAGTAAGGGTTCACAGGCATCAACAGTCCAGACAAATGGTTCCTTCTTCAACAAATTTGTTAAAGGTTGAGCTATGACTCCATAATTCCACACAAATTTTCGGTAATAACCTGCCAAGCCTAAAAAACCACGCAATTCAGTTATATTTTATGGGTTTAGGCCAGTCAAACATGGCTTTAACCTTCCTTTCATCCACTTATTCGCCATTACAATATACAATGTGCCCAAGGTATTCAATTTGCTGTTGTCCAAAGGCACACTTGTTGAGTTTGATGTAGAATTTATGGTCCCTCAACAATTTAGAAGTCAATCGCACATGTTGTAAAAGTGGATTCCAATTTGGGCTATAAATCAAAGCATCATCAAAGAAGGCTAACACAAATTTTCTCAAATATGGGCGGAAAATTATGTTCATTAGTGCTTGAAAAGTAGAGGGAGCATTACACAAGCCGAAGGGCATTACCAGATACTCGCAGTGGCCGTTGTGCGTGCGGAATGCAGTTTTGTGAATATCAGTCGGGTGGACTCGAACTTGATGGAATCCGGCGATGAAATCAAGCTTTGTGAAGTATGCTAAACCGTGTAGTTCATCTAACATATCGTCCATGGTCGGAATTGGAAATCTATCCCGGATTGTTACAGCGTTAAGAGCTCTGTAATCCATACAAAAACGCCAAGAACCATCCTTTTTCTTTACAAGTAGAACAGGGGAAGAAAAGGGACTAGTACTAGCTTGAATAAGCCCTGAATTCAGCATTTCTTGAACTTGATTTTTGATTTCTGCTTTCTGAAAATAAGCATATTTGTATGGTCGAACATTTACGAATTTGTACCTTCCTGCAGGTTGATTCGGTGGTTGATAACTCGTTCGGGAGGAAGCTGAATTGGCTTTTGGTAGATATCTAGGAATTGAACAAGCAGAGTTCGCATTTCTGGATGCAATCCATTTGGAAAAGTTGGTGAATACTCGACAAATGGCGAAAAGTGTACCACTGTGTCTGATTGCCTTGGTTATTTTTTTCAAAGAGTTGGGCTTAATTGGCTGTCCTCTAATTCCCTGTAGGTGGCATTGCTGACCCTCCCACATGAAATCAATCGTCAAATTGTTCCAATTGCATTGAACAGTCCCTAATTGTCATAGCCAGTAAATCCCTAAAACCACATCCAAACCGATAATTGGTAGGGAATAAAATGCAATTGTCAAAGTTATACCTTGCAAGTAGGTGGAGATATTTGAGAATTTTCCACTGCACTTCAAGGGCTCCCCCGTTGCAAATTTTATGTTGAAGGGTCTAATTGCCTCCGCTGGGAGCTTAAGTGTTTCAGCCACCTTTTCGTTGATGAAATTGTGTGTAGAGCCACTATCAATGAGGCAAATTAATACTAGGGATTCGAATTGAATTGCTACCTACATTGTACTCACTGATGACCATCCAGTGAGAGCATGCAATGAGATTTTTGTTTCTATGTCATCATCATCTTCCCCAGATTTGAGTCCACCATCAAGGAGAAGAAGTCGGGGTTTGGAGCATCTATGGCCGAGAAGGAATTTCTCATTGCAGCTGAAACATAAACCTTGGGTTCGCTTTTTTGCATTTCCTCCCATAGTAGTCGTTTTACCGACGTTGTTGATTTGCTTTTTGAAGGGGACAAACTGCTCGATTGATAGGATGGACGAATTGCCTTCTTTTGATGCAGCAATTGTTCATCTTTCATACAAGCTAAGCTGATGGCATCTTTTAGTGTTTTAGGTTTGAACATGCCGATGCCTTCTGCAATTTCAGGTTTAAATCCTCCCATAAACGTTCCTACCGATGCCTTTTGTGTCCATCCACTAACCCAATTTCCCAATCACGCGAATTCCCTTTGATACTCGCGGAGGGGTCTTGTTTGTCGAATTTTTGACAGTGACTCGTCAAAATCCTCACAGTCAGTGGGCCCAAAGTGAGACAACTCCTCAGAGAACACTTCCCACGATACCTCCTTCCCTGTTTCAGTATTTGCAGCCATTGCCACCATTCGTTAGCTTCACCTCGAAGGTGGTAAGAGGCCAATGATACTTTTTTGAATTAGGAGTTCCCTAATATTCAAAGAACTGTCCAACTCTTGTAAACCACTCCGTCGGGTCATCTCCAAAATATTTCGGAATTTCAAGTTTTGCAAGCTTTGCAAAGAACGACGACTTTCCCTTTTCTCTGGGTTCCTCTTGGCTGCCACGGTTATGGCTGACTTGATCTCCGACACTGCTGGATACTTCTTGGTTAGGGAGAGAGAGTTCAGACAATTTGGTGATGGCTGCCTTAATTTTGTAGCTCGTAATTTGGTAAAAGTAAACAATAAATGTAACTATTTTATAGCATCTTTGATTATTTCAAATAAAAATTGAAGAATAAAAATAAACAAACAAAAATAAGTGCAGCATTAAAAATATTAATTTTGCAGCATAACTCAGTTCAAAAACTTCTTAATCATCACACGAGTCCTGGTAGGGTGCTATCATATTTAGCCCATTTATTTTTAATTTTCAGGGTTTATCCTGATCGTACTTTCATTATAATAATGTGAAAATGTAATACTTTACAGTTTACAATACAACAAGGGAAACATGGCGTATATCGGGTAAGAAACTGCCTCCCCAGAATATGCTGGCTGCCTTATTTGTCTACTCGAGGAGACAAGGATATTACACAACCATTTTCTTGTCTTTTTAGCACTCTAGTTTATTCACAACTCTACAGTTAACATGCATACATAACATTACCTTTCCCTCCCTTCAAATGAAACTACTGCCACCACAATAAGTGAAGGAAAGCAAACTACCCTGAGCGACTACAAAATTATGCACCATACAAAGTCCCCTAACACCATTTATCCAGACTACCAAATTTATCGCCTGGGTTCGTTCAAGGCCTTCCCCTCAAAAAATTCGCCCAACATCCTTTCTAGATCCTCAGCCGTGTACTTTATGTACTTTTGAGGATTCTTCCCGCTCTCAACCAAAGGCCTGCCACAAAAGGGCCAAAGTAAACAAATACAAGACAATTTAGTAGCTGACTCGTATGCATTTGTAAATAGGAGCTGAATAAAGAAAATATGAATCTGAATATATTTTTTTCTGCAACTTCAAAAGGTAAAGAGGGTTTCAGATTTGAGCATAATTATTGTTACCTACATAAATGCTCAAACCAATTGGTTTGTGACAAGTCCCATGTTCATTCTACTATCCCTTCATATTTTATTATCATCCATGTGGAGTCTATATCCCAACAATTTTTTATGGTGTGTGCATGCCAATGTAATAATATATGTTCAAACAAAAATAGAGAAACAATATTTTAAGGAAACATACCCAAAACGTTTTACAAAAGATCTATATGCAGGTAACAGTACTTCAGCAACTGCTAGCCTAAGGGATTCTCGCAACTCGGTGTCGGGAACAGTCCACTGTGATTGTTTTTGGTGAAGTTCCTCAAATTGAGTATTGAAGATCTTGAACCTGAGAATACAGTGTGTATACACGTCAGAATATGATCAAGTAATAAATTCACAAGCCAGCCTTCTGATATTCACCTGTCTTTAACCAACCCTCTAGAAGCCCCACTACCACTTCCTCCCTCACCAGGTACTCCAGTACCACCTCCAGATGAGGTTAGGCCTTGTGCAGAGAGACATTGAAGAATCTGAAAACATTCAATCAGCCAAATAAACAGCTTCCTCTTAAGCAATCTCCAAATATCATGTCCAAAATGTATTTAATTTTCCTGATACTAGTATTTTTTTTGTAACCAACCACATAATAGGCTTCTCAAGCAAGAGATGTAGAACAAGAAGATTAACGATCAGTAGAAAGTTTGCAGTTCCTTATATAGACCATAGTTTCAGTGACAAAGTTAGCTTTGGACACATTTGAGTAGGATAGAACTAAACAGACATGTTAAGAAAAGCTAAACTCTGCTTTTCAACTAAATAGTTTCATCCAATTGGGAGATTAGAACAAAACCTTTGCCCAAGCATTCCTTTTATATTGATTTGCATGCTGCTGCACAATCCTTCTGTGTCTTTGAACCCAGTCGTCACCTAACAAGTCTTTGGCTTCAGATCTGGAAAGAAAACATGAACAGCTTAGGCATGTGCTTTGAAGAACTGCCTTGACTTAATACTGATCGATCAACCACTCTCAAAAAATCCACTAAAAAGCATGGAAATTTTAAAAATATGTATCCACACTCCATACCTGCGTACAGATCTGACCATGTAGTGGATATTGTTCATGAGAAACAAGTGAGTCAAAGCTGCATCTTTATACTGCTTAGATTTCCCATCAAGATTGGTTTGAAGAGCCTGCATTATTCGCATTGTTACAGAAGCTAACTGTGAATTTGTTTCAGCTCCACTTTCAAATTCCTGGAAGAGTTGTTTCAAGGTTGATTGGTAACTGTAAAAAGTTCAGCACGCAATTTCAGGTCAATGTAGGAACGTTTCTCATGTCCAAATTATGACATGATATCAAGAAGAATCTTATATGGGAAGAGTGAGGCAAAGAATATTTTGTTCAATGTAAATGCTTAAGCCAATGTGTTTACTTATGCCATTGAAAATTGATGGACAGGCTTGCCCATTTTCATATTTTCCAGTTGAAATACAAAATCGATGAAGCCAAGAAATTTCAAATTCATTGGAATAAGGAACTTACAGCAATAGTCCAGCACTAATACAAGGTTTGTTGGCATAATCATAGTACTTGGTCCTTTTAGGGTTTTATTTGAGACTAATAACATAATTGCGTAGTTCATGCACTCCAGCTAAGCCTTAAAAGTTCTCCTGAGTCATTCTGAGTCTTATCTTTACTTCTAAATCTTATTTGAGTTCTTGTTGTTGGGTTTAAGCTTTTTCTATGGAAGAATTAATCCCTAGAGATTCATGACTAGTTTTGAACTTCAATGCCATAAAGGTTTATGGGCTTTAGGGTGAATTAGAGTCAGTAAAATACATACAATTTGAATATGCTTATAAAAGTAATTTTCTTTTATTTAACAATCTTAAATATTTCTCAGTTGTGTGCCCGGTTCAATAGTAGGTCTGATATCTGCTCTAGTATAATAGAACCAGATGTTTGTGCATAAAGACAAAAACTTCCTATCTTGGAGTACCACTTGCTACTCAACCAGAAGTTGTACATGACATATTCACTGTACCTTTAACTACACTGCAACAACTCCTGAAAAGTGTTTACCTTGTGACATTTTTGCTCCTTAGGTATTCAGTTAGAACACTCATTCTACCAAGACTATAAGCTACCCATATCCACTATTGGAATGAACATATTATTATATGCATTAATAAGTGAAAACTGAAATAATAAAGCATGCATACAATTCTACATGTTGAACTAAACAATGAACTTGAAATCTTGCAATACAATTTTTAGAAAAAACGTAAAAAGAATCTGAAGAAACTTATCTATCAATCACCCTTCTATTTTACTCCCCATCTCAAAAGACTCGTGAAAAGTCACTTGTTCACTTTCTAGAAAATTTTTACGCAGGAATGAAACTCAAACATGCATGGTCATTTCTCACATGTATTACCTCTATAATTTTCATAGTACTCTGAATTTGAATAGCAATTCCAATAATATTTCCTGGAATTCTCACATCTTGAAACTAATTAAAACCAGATAAGCAGCTAATCTACCAGTGACCAATCTGATTCTGTTCATAATAATATTCCGTTGACCTTTTTGAGCAAGGGGTTTCTAACCTTCCTGTTGCATGATACTTAAAAAAAAGGATTCAAACAGATGAATAATTTATAAGGTTAAGCCTTCCATTTGGTTTAAATTTCAGTATAGATTCTAGGTGCGGAGCTAAACAGAAAGTGAAAAAACTTGAAGCTCAGCATTCCTATTTTTTTATTAGTAATTATGTCATATCCACATGAGAACATATATGGACAAGCTTTAATGAATTTTCTCAAAATCACCAGAAGAGATTAAAATAAAAAGTTTAAAGGATAATTATTTATCTTTTCAAATAATTTCAGCGTAGGATATTCTTAGATCTTCCACAAAATTAACAACAATTATGATTTCCATATTCAGGTTTGGTATTTATCAATAGAAAGAGAGACATGCATTAACAAGCTAGTATTATCTTAGAAGCTTAACAATAGAAGACTGAAAGCATACAAGTATCAACTAAACTTACTCAAAGAGAAACTTCACGTAGTTAATCACATAGCTAGTCAATGGATGGACAGTTCCATCCAACACAGCAGTTTTTGTTGCATCCTTTTCAACTGCTTCTTCAAAATCACCAAATGTCTCTTGAGCAGTCTGTGCAAGCCGTTTTGTCAAACCAAATGCAGATTCCCTGATTTCAGAGCAAGATTTACCATTGAAAACTGTCTCAATCTGCGAAAGCATGTAGATTGCTAGTAAACAAAATAAGGCAATACATTTCTAAAAGAGCAATATCCCTAACATATTTTCACCACAAAAGCAGCAAACTCAAACACTACTGACTGCTTAGGCAACCATAGACAAGGAGATGCCATATATTATAGAGTTCTCATTCAAAAAATATCGAAAGCAGCAGCTTCCATGGATGATACTGATGATGAAATATGTCCCACACATTTAGTTGATCTTATGATAACTTTAGGATGCAGAAGATCTACCAAATGAATCTATAAGAAAGTACAGGCATGGAAACAACCAAAGTTCGCATGAAGTCAAATGTGCACAACAGCAACAGAAATTGGGAAAATTAAATAAGATTTTTTAGTTAAAATTTAACGCTTTGTTTTTTTCAGTATATACATATATAACAGCTAACTAGTAGCAAAGCATGAATAAATAAACATGAAAATTACTTAAAGTGATATTTGTCATTGTTTAAAATTTTTGCGCTGTCTTTTTTCTTCCAATTAAAGATAACAATTCTTTGTTTAAAAGTGTTTAATTTCCTTTTCATAACTTTTTAAACATTTTCAAAATGAAAAACATATTTTGTGAAACCATAAATCACATATTTTGTTTGATATTTTCATACTAGATTACTCTTATTTCTCCTTTTTCAATTTTTTTTCTTGACAGGCTATATCTTCTTTATTGCTCATCCTGACTTCTATGTAAGCATTAATCTAATCTCAATTGAATTATATCTTCACCAAAAAAAATAAAAAAATTTAATCTCAATTGAGATTCTTTTCTTCTTTTCCATCTTATTCTTCAATATTAGAAATTTAGCATCATAATTTCACTAAATTACTAGGTAATTCCTCTCAATTACCTTCTGTGTAATTTTCTATTTTCAAATTTGTTAAAATTTATCAACAATTTGGAAGCACAAGTTGACAGTCACTAGAAATTTAATGATTGAAATGCAAATAATTAAAAACCTAGAAAAATGATTAAGATCCTGAAAAATGAAAAAGGGAAAAAAAACTAGTTTTGAGACAACATAAACCAAAACATTTGTAATAAACAGATGGCCCTTTTCATGCAGAAAGGATTAATATAATAAGGGAGACGTGGCATTACATGCAATTAAGATTGCTACATTTAGAAACAAGTTAATTCAAAATCAAAGAAAATTTGTTTGAACGGCTTAACAGCACTCAATTGTCATCCATTAAACTAATGCATCTTTGCTTCTTTCATCACGAAGAATTCTTTGAAAATCAAGCAAAATTTAAAACTAGACCAGGTTAATTACACATGAACATTTTGTTTTGTTGCTAAACATTCAACACGAACCATACCTCTGAGTGTAGTTCCCGCATAATCTCATACATGTCTAGAAGTACAAATAACTTTTCTGGCGATCTCTTGCTTCTGGCAATGGCCTCACCAAAACTAAGAAGCATTGAGACACTACCAGCAGTACATCCAGCAAAACACTGATCTCGAAGAGAATCAAATCCATCAAATATTTGATCACAAACCCTTCTCTCTCCAGTGAAAAGGACTTTGACCTGCACAAAAGGATTCAGATTATAGGAAGGACAGTAATATAAACGTCTACTCAAGTTTCAGTAAGTCCTTACGGCAATGCGCATGAAATGAATCCAATTTCCAATCTTGGCCTCTAACACCTCCCATTGCATCTTTTGGACATCCTCTTTGCTCAGTTTTTCAACTCCCAACTTTTGGAGGCTTTCTTCCAAAACTGTAGATCGGGTCTCTCTGAAAAAAAAAAAGATGCATAAGATACTAAAATTCCTTCTGCTAAATATAGTATTTGAATTGAGCAGCTTATGAGCCTACTCAATAATTTAATTTTTTTTATGGTCTTAGTTATAGCAAGCATAGCAGGATTATTGTTAACACTCAACCTTTTACAAGTAGCCTTTCTACTTTTCATTTCTATTTGCATTCACTAATAAATTGGAAACTTTTGGCAATTAGAACATGGATGAGGTTGTTAGCAAGTTGTATTGCATAATGAAAAGAGCTGATTGGTGAACTCATCCTGAGGATAAGCTAAGAGAAGATCCATTGGTCACTTCAAAAGGACCTAGGCCAATCAGTAGTAAACTGTACTAGCGAGCAGAGAACGTACAATTGAAAGGCAACTGGTGTGTGAAAATCCATGGGCCCAAACCAATTTGGCTTTACAAGGGACATATATGAGAACCCATCTTGCATAAAACCAATTGGCTTGTGCTAAGGCCAATGCTCATTCCATTACAAGTTTTAAGTCCCTCACAAATTTTATTACTATCAATGTAGGATCAAATTCCCAACACAACCCCTCAAGGGTGCTACTGGACTAAGCAACTCACCTGCTCTCTATCAACAAGTCAATTGACACTTGTCAACACATGGACTGACCAACTAGGCTCACTTGGGCCAACATAATTGGACCAGCTCCATTCAATGGGGTCAAACACGAGTTCTAGGGTCTAGCTCATCGGACATAAGCCTCTAATACTTTAAATGCATGTGCTTAAAAGGGATGAGTTTTAGAATTCATCTTGTACAAAACCAATTGGCTTGTGCTAAATCCAATAGCTCGTTCCATTCTAAGTCCCTCATATTTTATTGCTATCCAATGTGGGATTTAATTCCCAATATGGTGAAGACTTGAATAGTAATTTTACAGCTTCAAAAGGTATTTTTGGAACAGTTTTAGTAGTTGGTCCTCCTTTGGCTTCTCTTCCAATAACAGCAAAGGCGAACTTTTTAAATTTTTTTTGAGAGCACAACAAAGACAAACTTTGATCCTTTGCTTGAGCTTGAATTGTCCTTCCGTTAAAATAAAGGCATTTCTTTTGATTTCATCAAAAATTTTAACATGAAGGGACAATTTTCTCCATACTATTTAACATCAAGAGTTCCAACCCAAAAGGTATTTGTTTGCGTCTTATTATGATTCGCATTTCAAAAAAAGCCAGGTTGACGAGAGAGAATGTGGGATCCAAGACAAGTCCCATACCAAGTCTTGCCATTTGGATCCTAACATTCTGCCATGCTCCGCAATTTTGGTGCCCATCGCCGTTGGATTAGTGCTAGGGTGGCTTTGCTCTAAACTATTTCTAATGCTAAACAGCATCACCACCTAGCACCAAGCAAACACTGCAATTCCAGTGTCACACCACGCATCATGCAATTACAACTGAGTAGCAGCAGTTGGCTCAGATACCAATTGATACGAGCTTGAGATAACTAACTACCAACACCCCAAAAGCTAACTATTGAGGTGGGGGAGCTCACGTATAAACCCCATAGCAAAATGCCATATTTGCAAAGTGGGATCCACAAAAGGCCCATACCAAGCCTACTTATTAGGATCCTAACAAATCATATGCTAAATACAGCTTTCTTGCATAAACTAGAACCCTCAACTTCAACAAAATATCTTTAGTTGTATTTAGTTCAAGTCAAGAGACAACTTCAAGAATATTTCCCAATTCTTAGATAAGCATGGCACATACTCCAAGCCAAATGGCCACCACTGCCCGAGCCCTAAAGCCACACCCCTAGAGTAATCATTATGAACAGCTAGATTATTTAATCACCCTTTTCTTTTTATTGACTTGTATATCTTCTCTGAGACAACTCTCAAATTACTTTTAGTATTCCTTTGTTCCAAAGGAAATAAAAGCATAAAAATATGAAAAGAAAAAAAAAAATAGACAACACAAAGGTTAAAAACACCACAAATATTATTAACTGAAGGAAAATAACAAAAAGGTTTGAATATTTCTCCTGTAACTTCAGAGAATCAAGTAAGTACACGAAGGATCTTAGCAGCAAACTTTTCATCATTTAGTTTGCAAGTTTCGCATTTGTAATATTTATACCCTACCTAGAGGAGCATTGACTTAATAGGTATTCCTATTTAGGTATAATTTCTGTATTACTTTTCTGTTCCTTAATTTCAAAAACTTCCTAATTTAAGATTATGCATGTGTCTGTACATAAATATAAGGGTGCCACTAAACAGTTAATTGTGTAATAAATAAAATACTAAAACTCTTTAAACTTCCTTCACAGTTTGTCATTTCAATTTACTTTTCATCATGAGGTAATTCAACCCAACCCAATGCATCCTTTTTCATCTAAAACTGTCACCACTATGTAACCCACCCATCTTTTTCCATCTAAATCTATAACTTCTCCAAGCACAGATATTCTAAGTTTTGCAACCAAGGGGCAGACCCTAACTCTAAAAGTCAAGTTCTATCCACTATCCAGAGAGAAAAATGATGGAACAACCAACACTTGCTACATGGAACAGGCTTTCTTCTGATTCAACTAACAAAACGCTAAATGAATTGTAGTATTTCTGTTTGAAAACAAGCTGCCAAAATCCAGAAAATTTACCAAGGTTACCAATGACACATCATAATTTTGATCAAACATTAATGTGATTTATTCAGATTAATGTTAATGTGATTTATTCTTCTTAGTTCTTACATAAGACACTGGTTAAATCAGATTAATTAGGGTCAAAAATAGGTTAAACAACTTGAAATAGAACAGAATTGTTGTTAGTCAGTAGGATTGCTAATATTTAGAGATCAAAAACATCTCTTCAATAAATACCCAAACAAGCAAAAATAAGTGTCTACACTGTTTCAAGACGCAAATGTGACTACAGCATTAGGGAAACAAATCTAACTCTTAGCATGAAGTTGAGGAAAAAAAAATCTCTGATTTTCATTCTAACAGGCGCCAGAGAAAAATAAAGAAATGATGTTCTTCCATCAGATTCTGAAGCCTCAGATATAGATACACTAAGAATGTTAACATCACTGTTGACCTGAAGTTTCTAGAGTAACAGTGAAATTTTTAAAATACTGCTTATTATCTCTTTAAAAAAAAGTGCAAGAAAGCAGGGAGAGCAAATCTGTTAGTACATCTCAAAACGAGAAACCAGTGGTCTAACTTAGCACATTAATGAAACATATATGATATAAATCACAATTTAATTATACTGCTCGCGTACTTAGATATCTTCTCTTCCCAATTTCACAAACCAAGCTGTAGAATATTAAAAGAATTAAAACACTACTGAAAAGATGAAGTTCTTTACCCATAGATTTTATGTAATTGCTGCTGGTGTCCTGCTTGAACCATTTGTAGAGCTAAATCATGCAACAAAGGTAGAATCCTTGGAGGTATAAGACTAAGATGTTTGAAACCCCCAGTTTCTGAACCGTTATTATGCTGTTCAGGACGATTATGATGTTTTCCTCCATCAGGGTTCACAGAAGAATTCGAAGATGGTTGCATTGATTCAGGGAGGCATTCAAAGAGACGATCAGGCTCCACAGGCTTACTGATAGTTCAAAAATAAAGCAATAAATAAACCATTAATATGAATGTTGGGTTGCAACTCATCAACAGATGACGACAACAGATATCTGAAAGTAATACATGTATACATCTGATTCTGAAACATTAATAACCTAATTCGATCATGCATCAATCACAAGTGGATAGGCATGACAAAGCAAAACCATGACTGCTAAATAAAAAATTTAAATTCTTCAACAAACAAAAAAATTTGGAAATTAGAAAGAAAGAAGGTTTGTTAGAGTGGTGATTAATTCAGTATTGTCTACTTTGCCAAACGTAAAATCAAAAATATAGGACACCGTTGCCTATTTTTGCAAAATTATAGTCAAACTTGAATAATATAAAAGTCAAACTTTTTCAAATTTATATCTACAGAAGCCAGGATAACTTAGTATTCACAATACAGGAAAAAAATAAATAAATAAATTATCTGAATCTCCTCAAAGAATAATGGTCACCTTCTTGAGACAAATTCAAATTGAATAATCTACTGATACAGATTAAAATCCAGAGATTCATACTAAAATTTGTTGATAATATGAGTGCATATATTCAATTAATAATACAATGTTTGATGTGACCCAGCTTTATTCCAAGTTCTGAAATTTGATCAAAGTCAAAGATAAAAGGACATGAAATATAAATATAAAGTTTTCCAATTCTGAAATAGAAACCCAATTTGGTTAAAGAGGATCAAAGCAATTTTATATCAACAGAAATGCACCATATACAACATTATATCCATCAGTTGGCACAGCACATACCTATAAGATGCTAATAACTGCTTAAACTCCTCCTCCAGCTTTGAGATAGCTTTAGCAAGCAAATTATTTGCATTATTGAGCACTACCTCACTGCTCTTAAATCCTTTACTGCTGCCAAAAAAGCGAATGATGCTTCTTAGCTGATCAATGGCTGCAAGGTAACTTTCCAAGTCGTCGTGTGGTCCTTTAAGTATTTTATCCTCTGCCTAAAATTAATATAGCAGTCAGAATGCACTCTACTCTGCAAAAAACTAACTCTAGCAATAACCATCTCACAGAAGATACTGAGAAAGGTTTAGAACGCAAACACTTGAACAACTCCCACAAATAAGTATACTTTTAAACTCCTCATAAGATGAATGTAATTGCAAACAAAAGATTTGGTTTTCAATGGCAAAATGTCTTTCGCTATGAGGTCCAGGATGTTTAAAAACACCGTAGGATGTCAAGGGTAACCCAGATCAGCTGACCAGGAAAAGAAATGTAGGAATAACTACATTTCACCAGTTTAAGTTTTTATTTCATTTGGTTTTATCACGAATTTTACTACTTAGCAGTTATGTGTTCTACCCGAAGTTGTCACTTTCATAAACGGTTATTTTCTCCTCCCACTGTCCCACAAAAAATGGGAAAGAATTATTTTTCACTCTCTTTAAGAAAAATTAGTTATTGTCTAATAATTAAACCTTTTCAACTTTTATTCTTTGACTCTTAATACGTTAACAATTAACATCATGAATTCAATAGTACTATTGGCTCTCATTGATACTTTCCACCACATGAAAAAGATGGAAATATTTAATGGCAAACAAACTCAATTCAAATCAAATAGGGTAAACTTTGAAAAATAAATAAAACAGATAATTCATATTTTTTTGAGTTTCTGAAAAAGGAAGTGTGTTGAGAATTATGGTATACCAGAAAATGAAATAGTATCCATTTTTTATGGGGCATTGGGAGTATTATATGATGGAACATATTACTCGCACCAATTTACATTATTACTGGCATGTGTTTTCAAATGTTTTGTTGTTTCTATTTGCATATCTAATTGAAATTAGAGTCAATATATTGATAGTTTACAAAAGTTGGTCATTTTCTAATAGTCACACAACAAAAAGACACCTCATATGTAACCAAAAGGTCCTGGAGTGGAGTCACAGGAAAGACAACTTTGGAAATAGAACGGAGACAAGTGATCATCCAATTTTCAGTATCGTAGTCCCAAACCACAAAGATGGCCAAGTAATTTAGACTATAGAATTTAGGATGTGTGACTCCTCTGTTTCACTAATTGATTTCAATATCCTTCAGGTCCAACTCCACTCAATCATGATTATCCAACATCAATTGCTCCAATATTTCTTTAGATATTGATCACAGATACCACTGGGAGGTAATACAGATCAGAAACAATCCCTAAACCTGTATTTCTCATTGCAAGTTTTTACATAGTTGTACTTGCTTAAAAACCTAGCTCATGCCTACCCATTAAACACAATATCAGTCCCGAGCTGAAAGATATCATAAAGGAACATAAAAGGCATCATATTGAGTAGGAAAAAAAATGAATTCATTACGCATACTTAGTTCTGATCATTTCATCTGTAAGACGTGTAAGGACCATGTAGATTGTTGAAATCTTGTGAATTTACAAGATATGAACTTACATTAGCACTAGTGTTGTGATTCAAACTAATCAAAAATTAAAAATGAAAAGGAAATTTGAATATATATACACCAAGTATTCTAGAAGCAAAGCAAAGAGATATATATATAAATGTTGCATACTTCAATAGTTCAATAATTAAGAGTTAAGTCTTCTCAACTAGAGTAAAATTGTGCAAACAAGGAAATTAAATAAAAATTATTCCTATTTGACTATTTGCACTAATTACCACGTCTTTGCTACTAAATTTCTCAAATTAGAAATTTATATTAGGCAATTTTTAATTCAGGAAAAATTATTTTGATTATTGCATTGTGAGTTGAGCAAGTAAGTTCCATTTTCCATTCTATAATAGTTTGGCACTACATAAAGCACATTAGGAAGAAAAATATGGAATTAGAGAATCTGGAGACAACTGCATCCTCCAGTACTTTTTCATAAAATTGAACATTATGAAGACTAGAGCAGAAGCTAGGATGCTAGAATCTTGCATTAATGGACCCAAGATTTCTAAAAAATGCATTCATGAATTTAAGAATGCCAACACAAGTGAGTAAATTAAATAAACATTTATTAATTGAAGGGGAGAGAATCTTCATAAGAGTATGACAAGTACTCTTTTTTCTTTAAGTTAGAAGTAGTTGCATTAAAAGGACAGTAAAAAATAATATAATAATTTGTAAAATAAAATGCAGGAGAAATCCCACAGCAGGGTACTGGCAGTTAGAGAGATGTTATAGATTTCATAAGTGGCTAAGCAGCCACACTAGGCAAGGCAGTTTTCCAAGGTGAGCTGGAAACCTCATATCCAGGGTTAGAAAAGGAGTTTTGAGTGATGCAGAACCCATTCAAACACACTTAAGGAAGCAAAGTTTTGGTTCATCAGAAAACTTACCTGGCGAGAAACATCAAATTGCGCCAAAACAACCTCTGCAGACTTTAATGTCTTATCAATGTTCTCGTGTGCTTTCCTTATAGCATGTGTTCTTATCTGCATAAACAAAATTAAAAAAGAGTAAGATATTATTTGATGAGATCAATTGATGAAATGGCATGATCTCACCTAGATTTCTGAAATATGAGAGAAACAGAAAGCTAACGAAAGACATCTAGACCAAAATATTCGATTAAGTCCTTGAATGTATTGACTACAATGACTTGATTCTTGTTGGCCTTGTATAATTCTAAACAGTACGACCTCTTTATTTTTCCTACATTTTCCTACAAATCAAACAGAAAATGAAAAACAAACCAAAAACTAACAGGTTGATCCAGTTTCTTATCAGTTGTTATGCTTTTCCGAAAACCTAACAGAAAAAGTTGACCCAAATTGTCAATCCTGGTCTAAAACTCTCATTTCTCGAGATCAAACAGAAAGCGAAGCAGATAAAGAAGATCACGAGTACCTGAGTAGGACGCATAGCGGTTTCGAGAGCAGAAAGACGGCTATCAAAAGAGCCAAGAATAGAGACGACATTATCAGTAATTGCTTGACTCTTTTGGAGAGATTCTCGCATCGTCGCAGCTCTCTCGCTAAGCGAATCCATACCAGCCGTCGCCACAGCCACAACCATCGTTGCTCCGAGAAGAGAAGAGTACCAGAAGATTTGGGCTGTGTTTGAGAATAATACTATTGGGAGAAATGGGTGGGGACCACTGCCAGTTTGACAATTGCTTGATACAGTCTCTTTTGTTGTTTTGAAATGTTCCTGCTTTCAGATTGACAGAGTGTATCCAAGTTCGGCTCCTTCTATTCTGCTAACAATTTTCTGTTGTTTTCTTCCCTTAGAATCTACTGCCCAAGATCTAGCTAAGGATTTTTTTTTTTTTTTCTAAACATAATCATTGTAATGGTTATATAAATATAAATTATTGCAAGTACGATTTGAAAGTTTGAATTTTCCTCCCTTAAGAAAAAATTGAAATTATTCACCGTCATAACTATATAATAGTAACTATATAATACTTATGGAATTGAGCATGCGATAACTATTTATCCTTATTTTTTTAAGTTAGGCTTCCTTCAAAGTTCAAAATACTAAATGTGTACAAATTTGATGGGACATTTTGTCCTAAATCTCATTTGAAAATGTACATTGGTGCCTTAAATCCATTTGGATTGAATAATAAGCTCATTGCTCAAATTCCAATAATCATTAACTGACGCTGCATTGAGATGGTATGTTAGTCTAGACCGCACCAAAATAAAAACATGGAAAGATATTTGCAATGTGTTCATAATACCACTACAACATCATGTTATAAAACACGAATTGGAGACAACCAAGTAAAAGAATAACGAACATTTCTCCTTATTCCTTACAAGGTAGAGGGCCAAGGCTGTACAAATGATTAACCACCAATCTGAACAAGAGCAAATCGACATCATTATTAAGAATTTTCTGCCAATTTATGAAGCCAAATGCAAATACAATATCTGTTTATGTTTCAAGCACTCATCGCAACTGCAACGAAGGTTAAGGATTTGATTATATTGGGTCAATTAAAAGATGAATCATCTTCTTCCACAAAAGTACAAGAAGCAATCCTCAAATTTTGCCAAAGTGAATGAAGTGGAAAACATCACCCCCATAAATCCTTTACGCATGGGTAATATAAGAAATAACCAGCAAAGAAGAAACTATACCGATCTTGGTATGCCAATCATTTTAGTGTTCCAAAAGGCAGTGAAAGCAAACTACTTGAAGCTTTTAGAAGCAAGGTCACCACTGAATCCATTGCCCAACAGTTAGAGAATCAATGAATATTACAAGTACCATTAGGGTAATGGACATAAAACCAAGCTTGCTAGACCTTGAAGAATAAGATTCAAGATTTGATGGATAATGGGTCCATCATACCAAAAAGTAAGCACAACACCAATACTAATCCTTTGCCTAATGCAATTAAGATGGATGAGAAATCGTTCGATCCTTTTGAATTATTCCTCGAGATGAACGAGATATGTGTTTTAAACTTGAATCACCTATCTAAGGAAGTTGATGTTATAACACATAGTGAAAGGCAATACAAGCCAATAAGGCTTGATAATGTAAGAAATTTGCCATATACAAAGATGCTTGTACCCTCTGAAGATCTAGTCTTGACTTAATTAAAGAAGATACAAGCTAGGATTTCCACTAGGAACTTTTAGCATCATCTTTCCCTTATCGCCAAGCTCTTTTGAGTAAGTTACAAATATATGTTGAGATAAGTCTGAAAATGCTGGTGTTAACTCTCATACAAGCGTAAAAAATACAATGCATTGGCTTTTTCTGACGATGATTTGCCAATAGAAAAGAGTAGTCATAACAATCCTTTTTATGTTACTGTGCAAACAAGAAGCAAAACTATACCTATGGTACTTGTTGATAAGGGGTTGGCGTTGAATGTTTGTCCGTTACGAGCAGCAAGTTGCTTGGGCTTGGAAGCGACTAATTTCCAATCTTCTGATCAAATCATGAAATCTTATGACAACACTTGAAGGAGATTTTAAGCGTTGCTATATTGGAAGTTACAATTAATTGATGTCCCTACAAGTTTTAATATTCTTTTAGGAAGGCCATGGATTTATTAAACTAAGGACGTTCCATCTTCTCTTCATCAAAAAGTCAAGTTTCCTTATGAAGGGAATAATCACCATTCAAGGTGATGATTACAGCCAATTAAGAAAAACAAAAGATCAACCTCTCCTTGAGGTTAATCTTGTAAATTCAACTATATCACTCTCTGGATTCGGGTATGATACAATCCAATTTATTGAGGAAGGAACGGTTATCTGAAAATTTCTCTTTGATTTTGAGGCTCTACAAATAAATTACTTTGTGAACATAATGCTAAACATGTTTTACCTACTAGGGATGACTATGGGAAAATTTGGGGCAAAAAGGCCATCACTGCAAGCTTGAGAATGCCTTGTGGTTAAAGGAACTTTTGGCTTGGGATATAAACCAACCAAGGATGACTTGCTGTAATTCAATTCTAAAATGAAGAAGAAATTTAGGGCCTAAGAGAAAAGAAAAGAACTATCGCTATGTCTCATACTGTAGAACCTTGAATGGTCATTTTATCAAGCCTAAAGAAACAATTTGTTACTTTGGATTCTCGGAGCCATTTTACTGCTCAATTATAAGAATAATCCTGTTAGGATTGGAAATGTTTGCCGACATACTCGAGCAAAAAAAAGAGCTATAAATGTCAACTATCTAGGAGTTAGAAGACTTTACGCAACCAAGTCCCTTTGATGAGGTTGCTGTGATTTCAAGTGAAGAAACGATCCAAGACTGGACTAATCTGATCAAGCCTACCACTGAAGCATGGACCAATTGGCATGTCGAGGAGAAGCAAGCTGATGCTATTAACCTGTCCAACCCAAACCTAGAGTCTAAGTTGTATAGATCATGTATTAAGGATGAGTCTAAGTTTGATACTAATTTTGAGTCTTTCGTAGACATAAAAAATCTCGATGTCAAGTTCAATGTAACTTGGAGAATGACTACACCATAATAAATAAGACAATTCAATTTTTCAATTACCCCTTGTTTCCTCTGTCTTTCCAAACTCTTTTTAGCAAAAGTGAGATAAATGAAATAATTGAATGCTTGAAGAGGTTTGTAGATAAATCAAATTTATTGCATCTGATTGTCTTGATAAATTTTGAATCATTGAATGCTCAAAAGGTTTATAGATTGCTTCATGTGGGATCCACAAGATATGATTGATCCAGCCATAATGGTGCATAAGATTCTGACATATCCTGATGCAAAGCCAATCAAGCAAAAGTTAAGAAGACTAAAGCATGAATGGTTGTTGACAATTAAAGAATGTGAACAAGCAATTGAATAATAAATTCATTGAGCCAATATCATACCCCTTATGGTTAGCAAACATTATACAAATTTCGAAGAAAGACCGTAAGGTCAAGATGTGCGTAGACTACTGAGATTTGAAAAAAGTTTTTCCAAAGAACGATTTTCCTCTACCTCACATTAACTTGTTAATTGATCGAATGGCTGGACATGAGATGGTCTCTTTAACTGATCTTGCTATCAAGTATAATCAAATTATATGCATCTTCCAGATAAAGAGAAAATTGTCTTTATCATTGAATGAAGAACTTATTACTACAAGGTCATGCTATTTGGGCTAAAAAATGTACCAAAGGATGGCAACAACAATTTTCCATGACATAAATCATAAAGATGTGGAAATGTACATTGATGACTTGATTGTCACATAAAAATAGTTAAAGATCATGTTGTCGCACTTGAACGATTGCTCCTTAGACTCTATAAACACAATTTGAAGCTCAATTTTGCTAAAAACTTGTTTGGTGCAACATCAATGGTATTTTTAGGATATTTGGTCAGCAAAAGAGGTATCAAAATTGATCACTCTAAATCAAAAGCAATGTTTGACATGCCTCCTCCGAAGATGGAAGGAGAAATTTGAGGATTCCTTGGAAGATTACAATATATTAGTTGATTCATCTCGCAATTGGCCGATACATGTAGTCCAATATTCAAGCTTTTTAGAAAATGAGTTTCAAAAATCTGGAATAATGAGTGCCAAAAGGCCTTCAATAAAATTAAGCAATATTTGATAAGTACGTCGGTATTATAGCTGTCAAGAATAGAAAAACCCTTACTTCTATACTTGTCAATAATAGACTAAGCCATAGGCACTGGGCTAGCTCAAAATTCTAGTGATTCAAGAGTAGAGAATGCAATCTAGTATCTAAGCAAGAGAATGTTTGGTTATGAGCTCAAGTACAATAAAATTGAGAAGTTATGTTTAGCTCTAATCAAGGTCTGCACAAAGTTGCAGCATTATCTTTCATCATACATTACTTATGTCATCGCAGAATTGAGTCCCTTAAAATTCCTTATGGAAAGGTTGGTTCTGGACAATAAAATGACTAAGTGGATATTTTTACTTGCAGCCTTCGATATTAAATTTGTTCAAAGGAAGATAGTCAAGGAAGGAGCAATAGCTACCAACTTCCTTAATTGTCAATTCAAGATAAGATGCCAGAAGTCGAATTTCCTAATGAAGATCCTCTAAATGTAAACAAAGGTGTTTGGAAGATGTATTTCGATGAAACGTCCAATTATCATGGAAATGGAATTGGTATTGTATTTAAAATTTCTTGTGATGAATACATTCCAATTGCACTCAAATTAAACTTCGACTACCAACAATGAAACCGAGTATGAAGCTTGTATCAATGGGCTAGAAACGGCCCTCAATTTGGGTATTAAATTCATAGAAGTCTATGGAGACTCCAATCTTATAGTTTCTCAAGCTTCGTAAAAGTGGAAAATCAAAGAAGATCGTTTGGTTCCTACCTTCAATGTTTGGATAAATTAGCTCACCAATTAGAAGATTTGTTTTTTCAATATCTACCAAAGGTGAAGAATCAATTTACTGATACGCTAGCAACTTTTGCTTCAATGGTTGGGAAAGGAAGAATCTTTTAACCATTAGAACTTCGTCTTCAAGAACAACCTACTTATATAATGCACATGATAGATGACAAGTCATGGTATTAGGATATTTTGAATTATCTCAAGAATGAGAGATACCTAGAAGGATCATCGAAAATTGATCAAAGAACATTAAGGCAACTGGCTACAAGATATATGAGTGAGAATGTCCTGCACAAACAAAATTGGAATGGAATGCATCTAAGATATGTGGATAAAGTAGAAGCTAAGTCGATCATGGAATCAATACATAGCGGAGAATCCGACCCTCACATGCATGGGATGGAATTAGCTTGAAAAATTGTCAATTTGGGTTATTCTTGGTTAACGATGAATGTGGATTGTGTAAAATATGTGCGGAAAATGCCACCAATGCCAAATATTTGCCAAATTACAGAAGCAACCACCTATTTCCTTGAATTCTATTTCTTCTTTGTGGCCTTTCGCTATATGGGGAAGTGTGAACTCGAATTTTGAGGCCAGGAAAACCGAGTTCCGCAGACTGTAAACAATTGAGCCGGACCGGGCGTTTTCGGAAAATAGTGCCGGAAGTATGCCTTTATAGTACTAGAAAGGTCCGGGATTTTATGAGGGTCATAGAAATACCCTCAGAAAAGCCATCGGAGTCCCGAAACGTTCTAAAAAGGGTCCGGAATGAAAAACGCGCAAATTGCGGAGGTAAGGCACCCCAAGCCGCCCTCAGAAGGCGCCCCTGGCCACCCTCCGAAGGTAGCCCCAGCTGCCCTCGTTTGACTTTTGGCCAAGTTTAACCCTATAAATACCCCCTCAAACACTCATTGTCCTTACACCTTAAGCTGTGTTGACAGCCGCTCTCTTCGCCCTTTTTCCTACGGTGATTCTTCATTTCCAGGCAATTTTTTACTGCTTTCTACATTGCATTGTTGTGATAACTTGCATTTTCATTCATAATTACATAATAAAATAAGTCCAAATCAAGCTGAAGCTACGAAGTGGACGCTAGTTATCACAGGTATGACTCTAAATTCAGTCTTTTTAATTTAATTCTCTTTTATCCCTTCCTCAATCATGCATTCTGTGAACCCTTACCGGAGCCGGTATGCCCCTCCGAGCCACCGAGCCGATCCGCGAGGGAAGTCGGTTGACCGGGGATGTTCACTCGGGGTGAAATGATGTGTGTAGAGTCGCCACTTAATTTATTTTGTTGAAGGGGACAAATTAAGAAAGAACCCCTTAGTGACTCCGTTTTGCGATTAACCTATTTCTAGGTTAATCGCCCCAATGAATGAAATGCACTAGTCTTCGAACCTGAGGTGGATTCGGAGGTTATGTCATGCATTCATATCAATTGATTTTCTTCCTAAGTAATGTTATGCAGGAATGATGATTTGGACGAAATGATCGGGAGTGGGGAGACCTGCTATTCGAGGTTATATCTCGAATATGCCTACATACTCTCTTTTGAATGATAGATCAAGGTCAATGTAGTTCGAACTTGCCTATTTAAAGGCGATGGAGGGGGTGTATGCGTGTATGCATGATATGAGTGTGTGAAAGGTGAATTTAGGCCTAGGGGCCAAAAAGGGAGTTTATCGACATCCGTGGTCGAAATGTAGGCCTAGTGGCCGAAAAAGGAGTTTATCGACTTCCGTGGTTGAAAATGGATTTTATTGAAGTCCGTGGTAAAATGGAGTTTATCGACGTCCGTGGTTGAAAAGTGTAAAATTTAGACCTAATGGCCGAAAAAGGAGTTTTATGACTTCCATGGTCAAAATTGTGTTTTAATTGGTCTAGAGACCGAAAAAGGAGTTTTATGACTTCCAAGGTCAAAAATGTGATTTTGTTGGTCTAGTGACCAAAAAAGGAGTTTTATGACTTCCGAGGTCAAAAATGTGATTTTGTTGGTCTAGTGACCGAAAAAGGAGTTTTATGACTTCCGAGGTCAAAATGTGATTTTGTTGAATTTCCGCTGAAGAATATTGATTTTTAGGCCTTTTGGCCAAAAGTATGCTTTTGTGTGTTTCTGTTGGGGAAAAAGGAGTTTGTTAGGCCTTGGGGCCAAAATGTGACTTTTGGTGTGGCACAGCGGCAAAAAATGTGTTTGTTTTAGGCATTATAGCCGAAAAGTGATTTTAGCGGCGCTGCGGTCGAAAGTCTTAATTTTGGTGGTGCGGCGGCCAAAATAAGTGATTATAACGACATATTTTGCCAAAATGTGTATGCATGAGATGCAAATGTCATGTGCGCATGATGCAGGATGCAATATGAAAGAATTAAATCAAACAGAAAGAGTTTCGGAGTATACCTGTGGTAGTTGACGTCCGCTCCTTAGCTTCAGCTTGATTTGGACTTATTTTATGTGATTAATGTATGCAAATGCAAGTTATCAAAGAGATGCAATGTAGAAAGCA
>CANUEY010461173.1:0-10749 GCA_948099555.1 Croton setiger | reverse complement strand
TATATATATATATATATATATATTCTAGTTTCGAAGAACAGAAAACAGCAGCATTCATGTTATGAATGCACACTGCCACATCTTTAATTATGACATTGAACATCTGAATGACCAAGAGAAGTCTACCCACCGTGATCTGGCCTGTCATCATTTCTGGTATTTTTCTCTTGTTTTCCACTAGAAAAGGCTGAATTATGAGTGCCTCTTGTCAAGAACTTGTCATCAGAAATCCGATTTATAACACAATTAGAAGTAGATGGAAGTGTTTCACTACTAGGCAGACGATCATTAGAACCAACAAGTTTATTCATGGGCCGAGACAATTGCTTATTATTCTCTAAGTTTGAATATTGAAATCTGAAGCAGGGATTTATGGAAGCCAAAGATTGACTTTTGCATGATTCATTACTTGACAGGTTTCCCTTTATTAGCCTTTCATTATGTTTAAAATTCTTGTTTTGTTTATGAGAAGTAGAAACAGCTGAATTTCCAGGCTCTTGTAACGTATCCCTGGACACCTGTAGTAACACCAAAATTACTGATTGAATCAGAAAAGACACAACATGTTTAATCATGACCAAGTATGCTGCATTTAAGAGTATAAATCTCTGTAACAGTGTAACGCGACAAATACTATAGATCATCAATGAAGCAGCAGGGAGAAAGGAAAAGGATAAAAAGAACTTACAGATATCTCACGTTCTTTCCCTTTATGAAGCTTTTTCTTTCCAGAATCCCCAGTAAAAGCAGTTGTTGAGACATGCCTTTTGACGCTGGAGGCTGCACAAGGAAAAAATAAGAATGTAAAAAGAGATCCTTCAACATATACCCGAATTTCATGTTGATAATGATGATTGTATGTCATCTGATATTACCGACATGAAAATAAAATAAAAAATAAATTTAGCAATCAAAACTCCATGTTTCATAAAAGGGTTGGCATGATAAATAAGATTTCTAAGAGTTTAAAACTTTTTTCATTTGAGAATATAATTCCAAACCCACATACAAAAACCACCTCATATCATTGGTAGATAATCAACCTTTTCAGCTATCTAACTCTAGACTTAATAATGTGCTAAAATTTCTACAAGAAATCATAGCAGAATTCTCATGAACTAAAGAGTGCACATGCAGATTTAGTCTCCAAGTCAAATAGATCATTGATGTTATACCTAGACGCTTACCAGAAACAATTCGTGAAATCTCTTTTCCATTTAGAGTAGCAGGTTGATCCCCTCCACTAGGTACTGCAACAGTAACTGATTTGCTCTTTTGGTTTGAATTGTTTGTGCTGCCCTTTAGAACATAAAGTCAGATAAATAGGGTAATAAAATAAGAAGACACCAACTATCCCCATGAAATGTAAATTTTGCTGACACAAGCAATGCAATAAATAGAATGAACTAGTGACAGAAAAGTCAGAAATAGACAGTATAGATAAACCATTGCTCTTTTAATAACATTATATGCCGTAAAGAAGGCAAACAATAAACAATATCATGCAATATGCGACTTCTCCAGGAATAACCCTGCAGTTCATAACTGCTGCATTATTAATTGTGATCACATTAAAGTTCAAGTTCAACACTATTAATTTTACTTAAAGGTATCAAAAACATGATTTTGGATGTACCTTTTTCCTTTCAGCACCATGTTTAGTAGCGCTTGATCCATATTTGTCAATAGATTCTCCAGTTCTTCTATTATTCTTGACAGCAGCTGATGCACCCTGTCATTAGATGGCAGTGAGTGCTTTGGGTGGACAAATTAGCTGACTCAGGATGGAGGTTAACAACTTGTTATACATGTATTAAATTGGAAGTAATGATCTAGAAAAAGGACACAAGGCAACACACCTGATTTTCATCCTCAGCAGCTTGCTTCTGACAAACATATTCCATTAGGGGGGTCGTAATTGGAGGTTCTTTTACAGCAGCTGGAGAAGTTTGATGTGGAATAAATAAATATACTTTATGAGACATAACTTTAATGAATATTTTCCTGATATTCCCATGAAAAAAAATTCTAAATGATGTGATACATTATAATACGAAAAGGCAAGTGGACACATTAACAAACCAGGTAATTCTGCTTCTTTTATTTCCATCTGAATTTCAGCACCACGAGGATTCTCTACTGGTATTGCAATAAGTTTGAGGAATTCCAGATAATCAGGATCTAGTTTTAAGAAAATATATCGTCATTAAAATGTAAGTCAATGGCAGAAAATAAGAGTGTACAAAATAACAAACATACGTCTTATATAGTAGAGATAATAACACACTCAAAACTTCCTGTCTATTATTTTCTCAAGCATGAAAAAGAACAAGACAAATGGAGGAATAAAAGAGACGAAATAGTACCATAGTAAATTGTCCCTTCACGAGCATCTTTAAAGCTACAAGGTCTTGGAACACGTTGATAAGGAGCATATTCAACAATGGCCTTGAATTGAGAACCTTCAGTGACAGCAAGAATTTTCAGATTCAAGCTTCAAATCAGTCTACAGTCTAAATTGCAAAATCAATAACATCCTAGTAATGGCGTAACAGATACAGATAACAACCATTTTGCGTCGTCAAAGAAGAACTTGCTCAAAAGAATAAAACCAAGTGAACCTCACAGTAGCTTATTTACTTAAATAAAACATAGAATGAGATAGTCAACAGACAAGTTCTCAAGTCAAGTACCTTTCTCATTGAAAAAGGTATGACCATTGAAGAAATCTGAAAACTCCACAGCGTCTTCTGGACTCTTGAAATCAATGTAAGCTCTAGAATATCTTTGATGCTTCTGACTGCAACAATTTATACTAAAATTCATAAGATATGTAAATTTGTAAAAAAAATTCAAATCAAACGCTAAATTCCAAAAAAAAATGAAATAATAGTATCAGAAAATAGGTAAAGAGGTAAAAGGAAAAAGAAACTTATAGAATAATGAAACGAAGGTAACCTAAACTTTGCAGCGGAAAATCGGAACCAGCTGTACCGCTGAGAGAAAAGATGATCGATTTGAGCGAAGAGAAGAAATTGGGAGAGAAAAGGAGGCAAATGTCTAATAACCACTTTGGTCCTTTGAGAAGGCTCTTTCTTCTTCATCATCAATCTATCAGTATCTCCTCTTTCAGTTCAGATGACTTCCCTCTTCCTTTTTCTGCGCTCTCAAGCAATCAAGTCTCTCCAACTGATACCCGCGTCTTCTCGAACGCCCGCAAAATTTCATAGGAAACGGTATTTTTTTTATCCCAAATGTTCAAATTCCAATATTTGTCTGGGGAGGGAATATTAAATCAACAAAATTATTATTAATTTGAAATACTAATTACCACCTTTTAGTCACCAGATAATTGTCTTAACTTCAACCTTCACCAATATTAAAAAATTGATAGTTATTATATTGAAAATATAAAAAACTTTGCTATTTCCAATCTTCTCTCTAAAAATTTCTATTTGTGCTACTGGTTAGTGCTGCCGCCGATGTTTACAACGGTGGTGGCCACCCCGTGCTTTCACAGTTTTCCTTAATTTCTTTGCTTTTGTGCTGTTTTTTCTGCCTTTAGGGCTTGTTGGAGCTCTCCCTTCGCTTTTGTTTTTCTTTCATTGTTAGTTGTTTTTGGCTTGGTTGAGCTCCTAATCTATTAGATCTGTCGTTTACCTGTTCATGGAGCTTGTTTATTGAAAGAGTAGATCATACATGGATTTTGAAGTTTTTTTCAGTGGAACTCGTCAAAGCACGATAGTGTGTTGATATCGAATGGAGCGGTCTGAAATGGAAGCTATCTGGGCTCCGTCAACTATTGTGAGATCTTCATTTTCGTTGTCATATTCATTGTATACATTGTATGGGTTTGTGTTCGTCTTCTAATGTTGTACTCTTTACCTAATCAAAGAAGTTGCTAGTTTATTCTCACAAAATATAAAATTTATTTATTAAATTACCAATATATCATTTGTTTAAATATTTATTCAGATTTTAAAATTTATTATGTGTTAATATTTAAATTGTATAAAAGGAATGGCAAGTAAATTTGTTATAATCTATAAATGAGTCATTTGTTATGAAAAAAAAAAAAGAAAGTTGGGATATTATTTATCTCTTTTTTTGAACTTAAATAATTTCAGGTACCTTTTAATCAGACATGCCAAAAAATTGTTTGAACTCTCTTAAGAGTTTACAATATTTAGTTGGTTAATAGTTTAAATGTGTGCGAAAAGCATATCAGTTGTGTCCAAATTTAACTTTTTGGATTGTGTTTTGATTTCACGGTAAACGCTTCTCCAAAACATTTTTAAGAAAGTTCAGTGTTTGGATTTGTATTGAATTACGTTTATAATATAACTTAATAATTTGGTTTCGTTTTCCAATATTAAATCAATTGATTTGTCTTTCTAAGATTAAATCAATCGGAAATTAAGGATAACGCAAAAAGCTTGTTGCAAAACTGAAAATTAATCCAGAAATACATCTTTAGATGTTAGGGATCTAGACAAGATGGTTGTAGGATTGAACTATATATAAACAAATATAAAAGACTTGATAAAGTTTATAATTGTATTTAAGTTTGAATTGAATTTGTTGATTGAATTGTTGTTGATGTTGATTGGTGTTGGTTAGAGGCTTACAATGTATAAAACTAACTATTTATACATAAATGAAAAACAGTCATGAAATTTGTCTCAACAAAGGCACTTGTCAATTACTTCAATTTTTCTTCCAAAGCATTTCACAAAAGTACTTTCAAAGTATGTTCCATGTTCTGCTTCTATTTGGTTATACTATATGTACGATGAAGATGAATATTCTGAGTGAAAGTGATAAAAGTGAATTTTCTTAATTTAAATGTAGAAAATAATATTTTCTATTCATTAAAAATGGATGATTTATTTTTTATTAGAATATGATTTGAATTTAATTAATTAATTATAAAAAATTATATAATATTCTTTATTAGAATATTAGAATATGATTTGATTGTAATTAATTAATTATAATAAATAATTATACAAAGATAATTTTACACTCGATTATATAAGGATATTTTAGGTAAAATTACATGACGGTTCTCACTTTTACATATATTATCGTTTTTTAATGTGCATTGTATGTGCTACTCTTTTAAGCACTCGTTATTTAATTATATAAAATTTTATTAAATTATGTTTATTAATTATATATTAAATAATGAAAAGTATAGAAAAATTAATATCACTTAATTATATTTATAATTTAAATAGTATTTATTGTTAAAATATGATTTGAATTTGATTAATAAATAATTAAATTTATTTTTTATTATAATTTAATTAATCCATATTTAAAATTATAATTTTTTATTACAATGATATAATTTATTTTTGTTAATAATTATATAATATTTTTTATTAGAATATATTTTGAATTTAATTAATAATAATTTCAATACATTATTAGAATATGATTTAAATTTACTATTATGATTGTATTTTTTTAGAATGTAATTTGAATTTTAATTAATTAATTATTATAAATAATTATGTAAATATCTGTTAAAGAAAATAAGGGATCCCACGTTTATGTAAATACATATATTTATATTCTCAAATAAATATGGTTATTACTTGTATATAAAGTAGATATTAATATATAATAATAACTAAAAAATGACATTACATTTATCCCACTTTGAAATCAGTGAATTATAATTGTAAATATAATTTTAAATGAATTCTTTATAAAATTCATTTGTAAATGAATTTAATATATTTAAATAGTTAATTCGTTTTTTTTTATAAATAAATTTACAAATAAAATTATTTAAAATTTTATGAGAAATTCATTATTTAATATTTTTAAAATATGTTATATTATTAATTACAGTAACAGAATTTGATATTTATTATTTGAAAATTGCTAATATTACACATTTAAATTATTATTAATTTGATTAATTTTATAATAATTATCGAAAATAAAAAATTATCTATGGAAATTGTCAACAATTTATAATTTTCTTAATAATGAAATTGTAATTTTTCAATTATGCTGAAAAAAAAAATAATTTTTTTTAGGTCTATGAGATTTTGCCTAATGTACTATGGGGTCTCTCTATTTTGGAAATTTTATAATCGGGTCCCTCACGTTTCAAATAATAGACTCTCAGGTCTTTCCGTACACTTTGGCCATTAGTTACCCGTTAAATTGGTTTAAAATGACATTTATACCCTTACAACATTTTTTCCACGTTGGCATTCTTCTTCTCCTCCTTCTTCTTCTTCTTCTTCTCACCATCCGAACCACCACCTCAGTCGCAACCACCACCGTCCCTAAAATCCAAAACCCAAAAATCTTTTAAAAAGAAAAAAGAAAAGTCAGATTCAACAATTCCCCTAGAAATTCAAACCCAAAAAAGACTGTTACCAATTAATAATTAGACTAAAATAGGAGTATTGAAATCAAGAGTTTGAATATGTTCTTGTTCTTGTTGATAATCAATTTCATCACCACACTCATACACAGACTTGATTACAAGCAATTCACACAACAACCATTGCTTCATATCTGACTTTTCTTTTTTCCTTTTAAAAGATTTTTGGGTTTTGGATTTTAGGGATGGTGGTGGTTGTGATAGTGGCGGCGACTGAGGTGGTGGTTCTGATGGTGAGAAGAATATAAAAGAATAATAATAATAATAATAATAATAATAATAATAATAATAATAATAATAAGAGTTTAATTTAAAATTGAATTTAATTAAGATGATTCGATTCAAATAAACCATGGTTCGATAATAAATCAAATGGTAGTTTTATCATTTTGAAAAAAATCGTCAATTTTTTCAGTTGATTAACGGACAAAGTAGACGGAATGACCTGAGAGTCTATTATTTGAAACATGAGGAACCGATGATGCAATTTTTAAAATAGAGAGACTCCAGAGTACGTTAAGCTAAAAATAATTTAAAAAAAATTATTTATCAATAGTATAATGCGCACGGTTCTGGGGACTTGAAGCGGGTAAACCTAAGCGGTTGGCGTTGATATGATAAATTCGCGAATTTCAACGGTTCAGATTTGCTACGGCGCTGACGTGGATGAATACTGGATATAGAGTCCTGCACAGGAGTTGAATGAATCCGTATGTCTTCCAGTGCACGACAAGAAGGCTGCAGTGGAAGTCTGGCAGTAGAAGTCTCCCTATCCTTTCGCTATCTCTGCTTCACACAAATTCTTCATCTCAAGTAAGAATCTTACATTACGATCGCCGCGTTCTTGTTGATCACTTCAATCCAGTAAAGGTTTGGATTCTCTTTATATTATTTTAATTTTGTTCCTCTGTTTTATTGTTGTATGGAGGGTAGAAAAAAAAAAACCAATTGACTTAACTTTTGAATCTATTAACTAGGGTTTCCGATTTATTTGATACCAGATTTTGTTTAGAGCTCGCAATTCAAAATTTATAAGTGTTATTATGCTGATTTGGGTTGAGTTCTTAATGTTCATGTATTTCAATTATTTCCCATATTATCTGTTCATTCAAAATTTTATAGCCCTAGATGGATGTGCCTGTTCCCCCGAGTCTTTTAAACTCTTGTTTTATGATTGAAATTCGATTTTCTGTTGGCTTTCTTATTAATTAGAAGTTGCTGAAACTTAATTTGGTACCGGATAATTGATGATATAAATATATGTTTCCACTAGACTTGTGAAACTCCGTTGTCTTAGAATACTTCACTTTGTAGGTTACCTGATCTTGCATAATGGGTGGAAGTGCAATAGATGACGACTGGGAACTTGCTTCACCATCCAATGGAGGGGTTCGTACAGTGGTTTTAGTTGGGCGTACGGGGAATGGCAAAAGTGCCACAGGAAACAGTATTCTTGGAAGGAAGGTCTTCAAATCTAGGGCTAGCTCATCTGGTGTTACTAGCACTTGTGAATTACAGCGAACTGTGATGACAGATGGTCAAATTGTCAATGTCATCGACACTCCTGGTATGCACAGGATGATGTGGATTTGGGTTTGTCAGTATTTTCCCTTATTGCTACATTAATGATCTGGAGAAACTAATATATAAATACAAAAATGCAGGACTTTTTGATTTTTCTGCTGAATCTGAATTTGTTGGAAAAGAAATTGTCAAGTGTATTAATATGGCAAAGGATGGGATCCATGCAGTCCTGGTAGTATTCTCAGTTAGAACACGCTTTTCACAGGAAGAGGAAGCTGCGTTACGCAGTTTACAGACTTTGTTTGGAAGCAAGATATTTGATTACATGATTGTAGTCTTCACTGGAGGAGATGAACTTGAAGATAATGAAGAGACGTTAAAAGATTATCTAGGTCGTGAATGTCCTCAGCCTTTGAAGGTTATTTCTGAATCATTATACTATAGTGGAATTTGCTAATTTAATAATTAAGTTTGCTTGTTTTTGGTTTCTTTGTTTGAAACTGAGTTTTAACTTATTTTGTAATTTATATTTTATGTTCTAAAAAAATTATGAGGGAGTTAGTTGAGGAGGACATTAGTATCTTACTCATTTTTAAAACCCATGCAGGAAATTCTTAATCTCTGCAAGAATAGACTTGTGCTTTTTGATAACAAAACTAAAGATGAACTTAAGAGAGAGGAACAGGTTCAACAACTGCTTTTCCTTGTAAATATGGTCATGTCAGAAAATGGTGGACAACCATATACAGATGAGATATTTGCCGAGGTGAAGGTGAGTGTTCTTGTTATCTTTGCTCACTTTATTTGTATATTTTTTCTAATATTTGTCATTGCCATTTAATTGATTGATTGCACAGAAAGGAGCAATGAAACTTCGTGATCAACAAGAAGAGGTTGATTCCCTGGAAGGATATTCGAAACGAGAGATATTGGAGCTCAAGGAGCAGATGCAAAAGTCATATGAAGAACAACTAAAACGAATAACTGAGATGGTAAGCTATGTTTTTGTCAAGTTTAGTTTTTTTTTTTTTTGTGGGAATCTGATTATTGTTGTTTCTTTTTTTAATCTTTATTATCCAAATATCCAAATGTGAATTAGCATGGTAGCTGGTTCTAGTACATTGTTTTCATTTTCTCCCAATCGAAAAGAGTGTTTTTTTGGAGGCTTTTTTTTTTCCCTGAATGTTCTGTTGCTCTTTAAATCAGCAGCAGTTTTGATGTGATGAAAGATGTGTAAGAAGTGAAATGGATTTGTCGTCTGGCTATTTGTTGGTGTACATTTTAACAAAACACTAGAGTCATTCTATTTGTGCATGAGGCTTACAACTTTTATTGGTCTATTTGTGCATGTGGCTTACATCTTTAATTGGAGAATGATAGTTTTCTTGTAAACAATATTCACAAATGCTAATTTTTCAGTTGGTTTGAGCTTATAAGTTTATCTCATAATTCCCATGTGTTGGGCTATGCTGCAGCTGCAGATATGTGGTTCTATTGAATAGTTTATGTAGTTACATCTTTTGTCCAAGAAATCATAATGTACATATCTGTGCTATAGCCTACAGTTGAACACTTATTCCTGAATGTGTGTATACAAATTCAGATATTCATGCACAAGTAATAACAGTCAAGATTCATAGTTTTGGCTTCTCAGTATCACTCACTTAAACTAATCTATATTTATATTGTAGGCATCTGGATGAGAAAATCGATGTCTTTTCTAGTTAACTTTTGCTGTCTTATCCACTTGACCTTTCATTTTTATGATGTTTTTTATGTTTTCATCCTAATTACCCGTTTGGTGAAATTTCATTGCAGTTTGGATTTTGGTTGATTGTTTATCTGTACAAAGTATTTGGTATTTGGCTATTCGCCTGCTTATTTCATCTACTATTTGATTAAATGGGAGAATTTTGCAAATGTTTGATCTTTCTTACAAGTAATGTCTTTGCGGCCTTAATGCAGATTACATTAACCTTTTGTAGTTGAAAGTATTAAGTTTGCAATTATGTTTCAACTTGCATTATGTTTATTACTAATACCACTGCTAACTAGAACGATCTTGTTAGCTTTGTTTCTGTCATGTTATGATACTATTTGTGAAGGTGTTGCTACTTCATTCATTGACTGCATTGAAATTCCCTGTTTGCTAATAGGTTGAGTCTAGGCTTAGAGAGACAACAAGTAGACTTGAGCTGCAGTTAGCAGAGGAGCATGCTGCCCGACTTAAAGCGGAAGAGGTAGCACAGTTAGCTCAAAAAAAATCAAATGATGAAATTCGTCGGCTTAGAGAGAATTTGGAAAGAGCTCAAAAGGAGACGGAGGATCTCCGAAGACAGGCTGAAAGTGGTCGGTGCAATATTCTGTGATGCAGTTCTCTCAACACGTTTTGATATGGTGTAAATATTGGGCTGTTCTGTTAAGCTTTTGTGTTTCATTCATCAAATTCTCATGGCAAATTACTGAGATTGGATATTTAATTTTTATTTTTCTGAGGGAAACTGATATTTACAGTTATTTGGCTTAAGGATTTACATACCCATATATAGCGTATATAAAAGATTCAATTTTCTAACAGTTGGACATCGAGTGTTGCTGATGTTGACTGAATGAGACTTGGATGTCACACATTTTTTCAGAATGCACAAAATATTTTGGATTTCATGTTGTTATGATTCCATATATATATATATATATATATATATATATATATATATATATATATATATATATATATATATATATATAAAATATATAGTTTTTGGTCGAGAGTGTATTACAGAGGGTAAGTTGGACGGTTTATTTATTCTATAGGT
>CANUEY010461012.1:0-12909 GCA_948099555.1 Croton setiger | reverse complement strand
TTGTTTGTCATATGGTTTGTAATCTATTAATAATGCTCATGATTAAACGAATATGTGATATAGTAAATAAGGAATGACATGTCATATGCATGGTGGACGTCATTGCATTACATGTAGAGTTATTATATGTTAATAGTGCTTGTGTGTTGTGATATAGTAAATAAAGCATGTTATGTTTAAATATGCTTATGGTGTAGAGAAAGACTGTATTAACCAGAGATAAAGGTAAAAGAGAAGAGATGCCATATGTTATACATGCATGATATAAATGGCATGATTATGTATGTTATGAATGTTTTGATATATGATTTGATAGAGATGTCATATACTATACATGTGTGACATGAATGACATGTTCATGTATGTTTTGAATATGTTAAAGACGTTAACAGATTTAAAAAGAGAATGCAACATGTTATATATGTTTAAAAAAAATATAACATGTTTTATGACATAAGAGTACAAGTAGAGGATGTTACAAGATGCATGAGGGTTATTCATGTATGCATGTGTTTTTTTATGAGACGAAAACCTTCGTGGACTCATCCGAAGATGGCTCTGTGCCGAGCAGGGTCAGAGAACTTCCATCGAGATCTTTCTGAAGCTAAGAACAACGAATTGTTGAAAGAATTTAAGGGTTATTTCAATGATCCAACTCAACTTCTAACTTCTACTTTCCATCGTCTTAGCTTGTGAGACTGCACAACATGCATAAAAACTTCTCTTTTTTTACCCCTCGGGGCTTTCTCATCACTCTTCATGCATGCTTGTTGCCCCCTGATTAGAGCAATCATTCTATTCTTCTTCATTTAGGAACATTTTGATTTTCAAGGAAGCAAGCCTATTGTTTTTCTAAAAGTGGTTACTGACCAACAAAGGAATTATTTAACACAAAATATTTTAGCATTTTCATCTTTATATCCGTGTTTGCATCAAAATAGCTAGCATTACTTCAAACTACCTTTAAGTCACACAGACTCACAAATTCTCTCTTGTGTTTAGGGTTACAGTGTGTGCACTCGGTGTCATCGTGGTGAGATAAGAGTCACCATATGCTTGCTTCGAAACCTAACCTCCACTTGTACTGATTACAAATTCAAATCAAAAGGTCTTTTCTTTGGTTGTAATGAGGCTTGGGCCAAGGTTGGGCAAAATAAGAAATTTTGTTTTATTTTGAAGGAATCACAACTTGAAGCATTATCGACTTTCTCCTCTGTAATGTGCTCTATTTCTTAAAAGTTTTTCTAACCCTTTCTTATTTCCAGCTTTATTTCTTCTTATTATCTTATTCTTTCTTTTGATTTTGATTTTGATTTTCTTTTCTTTCATTTTATATTTTTCACACATTATCCTTTATTCCTTTCTTTCTTAAGTCTTCTACTTATGTGACTCATGCAAAATGGTGATTGAGGAAAATCTTTTTTTGGCTGGTTTATTGCATGGTTTTTGAAATGACCAGTTTGCTTTGGGCTAGAATGGGCTCATCTAAAGGCTTATTCAAGTGGGTTGGCTCTTTAAACTAAATAGTTATTCCTAATTTTCCTTTATCATTTCCAAATCTGCAACCCTAGCCTCAGCCTAGGAAGGTCGTGAAGCAAGTTCTAGGATTCTTAAGCTAAGCAAGTGAACTCACAAAAAACTTGGTGATATTTGGGCTTAAATCTAACAAAATAATGCAAAAGAAATTTAGAGTAATGAAAGTTATCTTGGCGAAAACACATATATAAAGACAAAATATTGAAACATAATTTAGATATTGTTCTCATGTTCGAAAGTTGTTCAACATTCTTAAACAAAAACAAAAACTGAGTCATAGAGCTTCGCTGCGGAATTCTAGGAGTGAGTTATTCCTGGCTAGGTTTGCTTTTATCCGGATTAGGTATTTTCTCCTGCTTGACCAAGTCTTGGATTTCGTGTCTCAAGCGCTTGAAGTTGTCGATGTCATGACCCTTGGACTGATGGAATTTGCAATAAGCCTAGAGGTCATAATACGCAGGTATAGGGTTAGGAAGAGGTCTCGGGTCGAGCGGCTATAATAAACTCCTTTTAATATACCTTTCCAAAACCTTAGATAAAGACCAAAGTTTAAGAAACGTCTTTCCTTACCACCTCTCTGAAAATTCACGGACTCACCGACTCCCAATTTAGAACCTCCAGAACCTGAAGTCTCTCCATGTCTCTGCATTGAGCCTGAATAACTACCACTACCATTACCACGACCATTCCCTGAATTGTTCTTCGCGTTTGCCTTTTTATCCTCTAAAAGGCGATCTTCAATATTCACCCCCATCCAGTAAAAATCTAAGAAGTCTCTTAGAGGTATGAAGTACATCTTGTTGCGAAAAGGAGGCAGAGTCCCCCTTACGAAGATTTTTATCAATTCTTGTTTATTAAGCTTGTTACGAATCAAAATCAACTTCTTCCTCCAACGGTTCAGGTAGTTTGAAAATGACTCATCCTGGTTTTGTGTGGTATTCTCCAACTCTCTCAAGCCCACATTCATCATAGAATTGAATGAGAACTGCTCTAAGAAAGCTTTGGACAATTCTACCTAATCAGCCTTTTTGCTCTTGTCTAAAGCATGGTACCACATAAGGACTGGTCCCTGTAGAGAAGTGGAAAAACCAATCCAGCATAAGCTTGCGGGCAATCTGTTCAGCTTATCAATAAAAAAATATTGATTCAAGTGCACCACGGGATCACCGTCTTCATCAAACTTGGTTGGCTTGTGCAATTTCTCGGATGGTCCCTTTCCTGATTCGTCTCCGACATATTCCTCAAACTCATAACCAAGATCGTTCCTGATTGGCAACTGGGCATTAATTTTCTTCATTTCTTTCTTCATTGCCTCCAAGTCCTCTTCCAAGGCAGACTTCCCTTTTACAGGGTCATCAGGTACATTAATTACCTATTTAGCAGACCTGACCCTCTCTAGTAATTCTTTGTGGTAAGTAGCATCTTGTTCCTTGAGCACTAGATCAAAGACTTTTGGCTTTTTTCCTTTTTGGGGAACAGAGGGTACAGTTGGCGCCTGAGCTTGGGCTTAAGGCGCATACCCTAATTCAGCCAACTTTTTAGCTGAAATTTCATTGAACATCACTTCAACCTCTGCCTGAGTATATCAGGGCTCACTGGGACCAATTCCTGAATTTTCTCCATCATGTCTCTCACCCATATCACTTATAGTTCTCCGTTCTGGAGTTATTTCCTCTGGGATCGGGGTGTTTAGAAGTTTGACTAATCTTCTAGTCGAGTCTCTGACCCACGTCGGCTCAATGCCTTCTCTGGTTGAATCTATCGTTGGCTATAACCGTCTTTGGAGCAAATGATTAGAAAAGAAAATGTATGCAAGGATGCATGAAGATATGAAATTTGCGCATCAAATAAATGCAAGCTAATGTGTCAGTTAACTGTCATGGGACATAGGTCCTTCCGCCGCAGCCGGTTGGATAGTTTGAAAAGTTTTGTCAGAGTAGGCAAGTATAGTTTAGTTGATCACATTTAGGATGTCTTTTTTCATTAACTAGCCATTTTTAGTTTTCTAGTTAATCATTTTCTCTTTTTTACCCTTTCTTTTTGCTTTAAGCGCAATTGCCGCTTAAGGGTTCTAATTTTTATTTTTCACTTTTCCCTTTTTCAGTTTTTCTATTTTTTTTCTTCTTTTTTTTCTTTTGTATAGTTCTCACTTTCTCGCTTTAAAAGACATCGGAAATGTAATAACTAAAATCTTCATTTTACTCTAACAAAAGGGTTTAGATTTACATTTATGTGTACAAATGTTTGGACAAGTACGGTATAGATTGACGTGACGTCGAACGTCATGACTAACTATGCTTTGTTGCTGAGTAATAATTTTTGGCAGCGTCTTGAGTTTCCAAACTTCGTTTTCTGAACTCCGACTATGAACTCCAGTGGGATCTGACATTGTGTTCGGGAATGAGATATCTCTGCCTTTCCTCGATAAAAGGTCTCAAATTAAACAACCAACTGGGAGTTAGGGCCTACGGCCCATAACTGTAACCGAGTCCTAAATGAATGAAAAAGAAAATCATGTTATGTGATGCATGATAACAGAGAATTATTTATAAAATGGGGAACGGGAGGTAGGAAATGCATGATCTTCACCCTTATATCGCCCGCACACAAATTCATTTAGTCAAAATTCTAACACCTAAACCCTAGGATTTTTGGCCTAATCTCAACAGTCAGCGATGGACTTTGAGATTGTCGATTTCTCTCCCATTGAGGATGATGTTTCAAAGCAATAGCACAACAAAAGGTCTCGAGTTTCGTAAGCGAGGTTTTAGTTTTTGAGGCCTAACCTTTTTATATATCCACAAGTACGAGACTCACTGTTGATAAGTATTACCAGTACTCCGACTGGTGTATCCGAATAAATTCGGAAGGCAGCAGACCGGTCGCACTGATAACCTTACCGTGAGGGTGATTAGGGTAGAATGGAGATAGAAGATGCTGAAGTATGCAATGTAATTTCTAAACAATTTATAAGGAAAGCGATAAAACAAACAACAAATGATAGAAATCACCGAGTGCAATTTTTATTTTGAAAAACAACTTTACTTAAAAGTTGAAAAACGATTTGAAAGAGTTAACCCTTAATCACAGTCAAAAACCTTAGATGATAAAAACCTGAGATTGACTATACGGTCCCCAGTCGAGTCGCCAATTAAAAACTGTTACAGCCCGTGGGGGAGCGATAAGCAAGTTTTAAGAAAGTTCGTTCGGTTCGTTTTCAAACTACGGCTAAATTCTTTCCAAATTTTGAACTTCAATTTTCTTTTTCTGAAAAACTATGATAAAAATTTTTTGCGCGCAATGCCGAACTAGTCGGTTTTAAAAATTTTCAAGTCGCCACCCTTTAGGAACAAATTTTAGTTTTTAAGAAAACCAATACAATTTTAATAAAAAGTTGACTTCGTTTTAATTTTGGATAAAAAGGCAAGGTGTGGAACCAAAAGCTTTAGGTAAGAGGGTTGGGTACGTTAGCAAAATTTCATTTCGACTAACGCCCGGATTTACCAGCCTCTAAAGCCAATTTCGTTTTCCAAATTTTAAGTTAAGATTTTTTTTCGAAAAGCCGACTAGCGATGTTCCTAATTCGGTGATTTAAAGTTGTTTGCGCACACACGATAGAAAGCAATAAATTGTGGAAATTAAAGTGCGAAAAACTAAACCGTCCAATTGACGCTTGATTTTTGCCCCCGAAAAAATAACTAATGCTGATAAAAGTTCCAAGCTCGAGATATCCAAAATTCCAATCAGCTCGATTTTCCTCTTCTCCAAAATATATTTCAATGTTTTAATCCTTGGTACATTTTAAGAAATTCTCAAAATTTCCCTTCTTTTTAAAAAAATATATATTTTTCGGTGCATGTTTATTTTTCAAATTTGCAAAAATATAAAAAAGAATTTAAAAAGAATGATTTTTCATTTTAATCTTAAATTTCAATTTTAAGTTTAAAATGGCAAATGTTTGATATTTTATTTTTAGTCGATGTTGGTTTTGGTTTTTAATTGTAATGTGTTTTAAAATTTTAATTATTATTAATTAGAAAATTAATTAGAAGGGTTAATTGGGAAAATTTGAAGACAAATAGAAAAAGGATTAATATTAAGAGAAATAAAAGAAGTTAAGAGAATTGGAGAAGAAAAGAAGGAAGGGAAGGGTATAATTGCAAATAGAGATAAAGAATAGGGGGTCGAAGTATAATTCTGGGAAATAGTGAGGAGAGAGGTATAAGGCTAGAAAATTGGAGGTCGAAACGACAATGTCGTTTTGATCAAACGATGAAACGCAAAGAAGAGAAGTTGCTGCGTTTGGTCGAAACGCAGCAAACGACGTGTCGTTTCGACGATAGGAAAAGCAAAAAAGAAGAAGGTCAAAACGTAGCATTTTGATAACGGAATGGAATAAGAGAATAGAAAGAAAGAAGATTGAACAGGAGCATTCAAATGAAATTGAAATGGAGAAAACGAGAATAGAGAGAAACCTAACGAAAGTGAACAGAAATCTAACGAAGGGGAAAGTGGTGTTTCCAAGTTGAAATCGAAGGAGATAGAGTAGAGAGAAGCTATCCCTCGACAGCCTCTAAATGTTGACAACAGACGATGGAGACAGAAAGTGAAAGCACGCGTTCGAAGGGACTGAAAGGGGCGGCTGCAACCAGAGGAAGGACGTGGCCAGCCAGAGGCCACGAAGGCTTCCCTTGAAAAGGGAAGTTCTGGAGCTTCTACGAGGAGGAGGAGATTTTTCGAGGAAGGAAAAATCAAAAAGAGAGAAAGAGAGAAAACCATCTGGGAAAACTGTAAGCTTTCTGGAAATTAGATTTAAGGTTCTGTTTCAGATTTTATTTGATTTCAAAGATTTCTTTTGTAATTGGGGGAATTAGAAATTAGGGTTTTCCGTTTGTAAAATTAGGGATTTAGAAAATTAAAATTGTTTTGCTTCTGGAATTCGAAACTTCTGTAAAGAATTGGACTTGAAGTTGTAGATTCTGGAATCTCAATAAAAGCTTGGATGATTTCTGAGGTACCTTTCTGATTTCAGTTTCAGTTTTCTTAATTCATTTTCTGTTTTTTGTTCAATATGCCTGTGAACATCTGGGAACCTGATTGATTGGCTTCTTTACTGGTATGTCATTTCTTTCTATTTGTTTTGCTGTGTACATTGACGCTGTTGAATGTTTTATTTTTGTTTTTTCTAGCTTTGAGTTGAGTTTGATATCAACAGAAATGCTGTGTATGTTTAAGGTTGAAATTGTTTCTGTGTTGCCTATGATAGGACTTTAGATTGATCTACTGGTCTTTAGTTTCTTTTTTCAGTTTGTTGTTTCTATCTATGATGTCCTGTACATTCCTGCTGATGGTTGGTCTGAGGTTCTGTCCTTGAGCATGTTGAGGTTTTGGCCTGTTTTGGTCTCTGTTCCAGCAGCCTCATCGTGGGTAGTAGGTTCAATTGTTACTCCAGCATGCATGTTGGAGCCAGTTCCCTTCTGTTCTGATTTAGTAATAGGTAGTATAACTGTTGGTTTATTTTTTGGATCATTTATTTAGCTTGTTGTCATTTAGGGTTTTGTTCATGATCTACATATTGCAAAGGTCTGCTTGTGAGTGGTGTTGATTTCAAATCTGTTGGTTATGAGTGAGTTTGAGTTTGTTAACATATGAAGAACATCCATGTTTATATTCTGCTTAGAGATGCATAAATCTGTAGGATATGAAAATGAGTAAGCAAGTTTGTTCTGCATCTGATATTCATGGGTTGATGCTTCTGTCATGTATCCTCTGTTTATATCTTCCTGTCTTAAGTTGTCTGTGTACACCGGTTTGAACATCAACACTGAAAGAGGGCATATTTTGCTTCTGCTGTTACTGTCTTTGGGTGGGAACCATCCTTTTCCAGGTTGCCTTCCTTGTCTTTAAAGTGTTGATTGTTGCTCTGTTTCTGGACAGAATGTGTTAGGGCTTTGAGTGATTATGTTGTTTGTTGAGTTCAGTGGTTGTCTAAATAAAATTGGCAGCTGTATGTTAGGTTTTCTAAATCTAGTTTTCTGTCTCTGAGCTCAGCTGTGGCATGTTCTTAGTAGCCCTATTCGCCTCTAACTTTGTGATGCATCAATTCCGCCTTGGCTATGTTTGCTCTCACTCAGCTTTGATTCAGTTTTGGCCTGTATTGTTTTGCATATCTGGGGTTGTTTGTGTGGTACAAAACTGCAGTGGCAGGGTAGGGAGTATCATTGGACTGTGTTACATATTATTGCATGATGGGGGCAGAATTGTAATTATATAAAATTTGGGGGTCAAAGTGGAAGTTTACCATAATTGAGTCCAAATGTTAAGTTTGCAGAAATAAAATGTTTTATGGATTACTTTATGCAATTTGCATGCTTAAGGGGCAGAATTCTAGCTTTTTAGATAACAAGGACCAAATCTTAATTTTCCACATTTCAACCAAATTGACAAAATGACATGTTTTATGTGTTTACAAACTATTTTGGGGTTAATTTTGTAATAAAAATTCTCTTGGGGCTGTTTTATCATTTTGCAAAATATGGGGTACTAAAATGTAATGTTACATATTTTGCATTTAACTCCTAAATTGATGTGTTTTGCATATTTTTGTATGTTTTTTTGTGATATTTGTATGTTTATGGGCCAAATGGTAATTTTCTCTTCTCGAGGGACCTTTTTGTAATTTGTTTAATTTTCAGGGACCAATTGGTAATTTTTTGTAGTTTGCCTTTAATTACTTATTTTGGGCGCCGTGATTTAATTTGGGATAAAATCGGGTAGAATGTAAATTTTAGGAATTTTTTGTAATTATTTTCTCCGGAGTCAGAGAAAGAATATTTTAGAATTAAGGGTTGTTTAATTTCCGCAATTTAAATTTCCGCAATTTATTGCTTTTTGTTTTGTGTTTGTACGAACGACTTTTATTACCGTTTAGGAACATCGCTAGTCGGTTTTTCAAAATAATAATCTTAACTTGAATTTTCGGAAAACTAAAATTCGTTTCAGAGGCCGGTAAATCCGAGCGTTACTCGAAATGAAATTTCGGCTAACGTACCTTACCCTCTTACTTCAGAATTTCTGGTTCAGATTTTGCCTTATCAAAAATAAAAAACGGAGTCAACTTTTTTGGTTTTTCTAAAAACCGGTTCCCGAAATGGGTAGTGACTCAAAACGATTTTAAGACCGACAAGGTCGGCACCGCAACCACAAAAATGCTTTATGCTTTATCAACTTTTAAAATCAAATTTTTAATCTTTTCGGCTCAAAAGCCGAAGAGCCGTCGGCAGAACCGGACCGTCAACAGTTTTTTACAGTCAAATCTCCGGTTTTTCTCACTGAATTTTCGACTGTAAATAAAGGGTTAACTCCTTTTCAAAATAAACCGAATTGGTTTTCCGATTTAAAGTTAAGACTTTTTGTAAAAAATAAAGCGCTCGGTGATTTCTGTTTGTTGTCTGTTTAATCGCTTTCCTTAAACTGTTTTAGGAATTGCATTGCATAAGTTCAGCATCTTCTATCTCCATTCTACCCTTATCACCCTCACGATAAGGTTATCAGTGCTACTGGCTGCTGCCTTTCGAAATTTTTCGGATACACCAATCGGAGTACTGGTAATGCTTATCAACCGTAAGTCTAGTACCCGCGAGTATATGAAAGGGTTAAGGCCTCAAAAATCGAAACCTCGCTTACGGAACCCGAGACTTGTTAAACCCGACTAAACCCACATATAGTCGACCGTAGCTACTTCCATTTAGGATTTTTCACCCAATTTGTTGTGTTGTTGCTTTGAAACATCATCCTAAATGCGAGAGTTATCGTCAATCTCAAAGTCCCCCGCTGACTATCGGGATTAAGCCAAAAATCCTAGGGTTTTTAGACGTCGGAATTTTGACCAAATGAATTCGTGTGCGGGCGAAATAAGGGTGGAGTTCATGCATTTCCTACCTCTCGTTCCCCATTTTGTAAATAATGCTCTGTTATCGTGCAACATTTGACGTGTTTTCGTTTCAGCCATTTAGGAGTCGGTTACAGTTATGGGCCATGGGCCCCAACACCCGAGTCGGTTGTTTAATTTGAGAACTTTTGTCGAGGAAAGGCGAGATAGCTGATTCCCAAAAAAATGTCAGAGCCCACTAGTGCTTACAGTCGGAATTCAGAAATGAAGTTTGGAAACTCGAGGCGCTGCTCAAAAAAATCATTGCCTAGCAACTGAGCACAGCTAGTTATGACGTTCAGTGTCGCATTGACCTGTACTGTACTTATCCAAACATTTGTACACTTAATTGTAAATCTGAACCCCTTCTGTTATATATGAAATGAAATTTTTAGCTGATACATTTCTGGTGTCTTTTGAAAACAAGAAAGTGAGAGACACACAAAAATAGAAAAAAGGAAAATAAGAAAATAGAAATCAGAAAATTAAAAAAATGAAGAAATAGAAATATAACCCTGCTTAAGTGGCACTCGCGCTTAAGGCAAAAAGAAAGGGTACAGAGAGAATAATTAACTAGAAAATCGAGAAACGGCTAGTTAATGACAAAAGACATCCTAAACGTATTGTGCTAAACTATACTCGCCTACTCGGGCAAACTTTTTCAAAGTCTCCAACCAGCTGCGGTGGAGGGACCGATGATCCATGACAGCTAACCGACCCATTAGCTTGCATTCATGTGATGTGCAAATTCTGCATTTTCATGCATCCATGCATACATTCCCATTTCTAACCATTTTGTTTCACAGACGGTTACAGCCAAAGATCGATTCAACCCGAGAACTGAAAGTGATATGGCTGATAGACAAGATGCAGAAAATCCAAGAACTGATCCCAATGAACCTCGATACACCCGGGCAGAGGTGGAAGTGATGTTCAACGAAATGTTAGCTACGAAGTTGGCCGAATTAGGCTATGCGCCTCAAGCCCAAACTTAGGCACCAACTGTACCCTCCGTTTCTGAAAAAGGAAAAGGGCCGGAAATCGTCGACGCAATGTTGACAGAACATGATGCTGCCTATCACAGAGAATCACTGGAGAAGGCCGGTACCGCCAAAGAGGTAATCGATGTGCCCGATGACCTTGTAAAAGGAAAATCTGCCTTGGAAGAGGAGTTGGGGGCAATGAAGAAAGAAATGAAGAGGATTAGTGCCCAGCTGCAAACCATGAATGATCGTGGTTATAATTTTGAGGAATACACTGGAGATGAATCAGGAAGAGGGCCGTTTGAGAAATTACACAAACCGACCAAGTTTGATGGAGACGGTGATCCTATGGTACACTTGAACCAGTATGTTCTGATTGCGAAGTTGAACAGATTGCCCGCGAGCTTCATATTGGATTGGTTTTCCACTTCTCTGCAGGGACCAGCCCTAATATGGTACCACGCTTTAGAAAAGAGTAAAAAGGCCAGTTGGGTAGAATTTTCTAAAGCTTTTTTAGATCAGTTTTCTTTCAACACCATGATGAACGTGGGACTGAGAGAATTAGAGAACACCACCCAGAACCCGAATGAGTCGTTCTCTAACTAACTGAATCGGTGGAGGAAGAAACTGATTGTGATCCGTAATAAACCAGATGAACAAGAATTGATCAAGATTTTCATAAAAGGGACTCTACCTCCTTTCCGCAACAGACTATAGTTCATTCCTCTGAGAGATTTCTCGGATGTTTACCGGATGGGAGTGAACATCAAAGACTGCCTTTTAGAGGATAAAAACGCAAATGCTAAGAACGGTCTATGGAACGGGCCTGTTAATAGCAGCGGCAGTTGTTCAGACCCAATGCAGAGACATAAAGGGGCTTCAGGTTCTAGAGATTCTAAATTGAGAGTCAAACAGTCTTTAAACTTTGTGAGAAGTGGTAAGGAAAGAAGTTTCTCAAACTTCGATCGGCCTATGTCAAAGATACTGGAAATGTGCATCAAGGAAGGGTTACTACAACCGCTTGAGCCACGGCCTTTTCCAAATCCTCTACCTGCAAGATTCAATTCTCGGGCTTACTGTAACTTCCACCAAGGCAAGGGACACGATACTAACTGTTGTAAGCGCCTGAGGCACGAAATCCAGAATTTGATCGACGAGGGGAAAATTCCTAATCCGGACAGGAGCAAACCCATCACCAAGAATAACTCATTTCCGGATTTCCACAATGAGGCTCCGAAGTGAACGTGACTAGTCGAAATTGAAGACTCTATGACTCAGCTCTTATTTTTTATTGGGAATGTTGAACAACTTTTGAACCCATGAATAATATATGAATTGTGCTTCAGTATTTTGTCTTTATGAATGTGTTTTCACCAGAATAGCTTTCATTAGTTTGAACTGTTATTACATTATTTTATGAGATTTGAGCCTAAACATTATTAAATTCTTGTGAGTGAGTTCACATGTTCGGCTTAAGAATCCTAGAACTTGCTTCGCGACCTTCCCAGGCGGAGACTAGGGTTGCAAATTCAGAAATTATAAAGGCAATTAGGAATAACCATTTAGCTTAAACAAGCTAACCCACTTGAATAAGTCTCTAGATGAGCCCCTTCTAACCCAAAGCAAACCGATCTTTTCAAAAACCGAATAAGAAACCAGCCAAAAGAAAAACAAATTTCTCATTTCCCCTTTTGAAAGAATCATACAGGTAGAAAACCTAAGGAAGTAGTTGGATAAAAACAATATATGAAATACACTGAAAAGAGAAGAGAAAACGACAATCTGGTCGAATTGACAAAAGGAAAAAAGCATAAAATGAAAGAAATACCAGAAATCAAAATCGAAAGGAAAACCCAGAAATCAAAGTCAAAAGAAAAGACAACCAAAATCAAAATCAAAAGAAAGAATAAGAAAATGAAAAGAAATAAAGCTGGAAATAAGAAAAGGGTTAGAAAAACTCTTAAGAAATAAAGCACATTTAAGAAAGAAAACTCAACAATACTTCATATGGTTCACTAAAAAAGTGATTCCTTCAAAACAAAGCCAAAATTTACCATTTTGTCCAACCTTGGCCCAGGCCCCATTACAACCAAAAGAAAAGACCTTTTCATTTGAATTTGCAACCACTACAAGTGGAGGTTAGGTTTCGAAGCAAGCCTATGGTGATTTTTAGCTCATCATGATGAACGCCGAGTGCACACACTGTAACCCTAAACACGAGAGAATTTGTGAGTCTGTGTGACTTAAGATAGTTTGAAGTAATGTTAGCTATTTTTGTAACAACCTCTACTTATACTCTTACGTCATAAAACATGCCATTTTTTTTTTACATTTTAAATTCTCATTTTTACCTAAGTCCAATTCAAACATTAACATACATATAACCAAAAGCATAAACCAAATATCAAACATAACGTATTACAATCCTTTAATTACAAACCAATAACCTATTTATCCCAA
>CANUEY010460766.1:0-21924 GCA_948099555.1 Croton setiger | reverse complement strand
TATATATATATATATCCCTCTATTTTGATATAATAGACTATTTGCTCCCGTATTTTTTGAAATTAAGTGTTTTATCCGAATGTGATAGACTATTTGCTATTTTAACCCTGATTTATTATTTTATAAATTAAAAAATAAAATAAAATAAAAAGAAAAACACAGAAAAATCAAGAAACTCTCTAATCTCCGATTGGTAACCGACCTATCAGACTCCACCATAGGCTTCTGGCGGTTGTTTCTGTCACCGTCCACTGCCTCAACAACTGCAACCATCAACGATATGGGCCACTGCCATAGCAACCTCCACCGTAGGTGATTGTTTCTAAAATCTATCTCATCTCCACTGCTCTTCTCTTCTATTCTCATTCTTCAATTTACCTGGCTAGAGCAGATCCTAGTCCACCGGATCGGAAGCTAACCGCCATCGCACCATCAACCTCCATCCTCTTTCTGAATCGATCCATCAAAGCCATACGCGAGACCACTAACGCAGCTTGGTAGATTACAGTTGCGATTAGTTATAATTCCATCGCTTCGTCACTCACCGACACCATTTTAATGCTTTCCGGCGAAACCAAACATTGATGGTTCCTCTTCCATTGATTTGCTCACCAGCCGTTCCGCCATTCACAGCTAGCCACCATGTCTGCTCGCTCGTTAGCTATCAAAGATCGAAGAATCTCTGTATTTTCTCTTTTTTTTTTTTTGTATATTCCTTTTTTATTTTTTTAATTCATAAAAATAATAAATAATAAACCATTGTTAAAATAATAAAATGGATCCAATTTTTAAGGTGAAAATGCGGGTGATTTCCAAAAAAAAAAATAACATATTTTAAATTGTGTACAGCAGAAAGAATAAAATTTAAACTGTGGATGAAATAGAGACTTAAGCAATTAGAAATTATAGAAGTTATTAATCATCCATTGTTTAGTAACTTTGAAACGCTAAAGTCCACTTTAGCAATTTAAAGTTGCTAAAGTGTACTTTCACATTTTACACACGCTGAAGTGTACTTTAGCAACTTCAAATAGCTAAAGTGTACTTTAGCAAATTCAAGTTACATAAGAGAAATAGCCGGGCCATGGAATTGGTAACTAGGCCGCCAGGCCAATGAAAATCGGTGGTTCGCGGTTAACCGATTGAGGGCCGCCGATGATTAAAAAGCAGTTCGGACAATTTTTTTTTTTTAATTTTTATTTTTTAAAAAATAGTTAACGGTGGTTCGAAGGTACGGTCTGGACGATTCCAGTTCGATATAGTTCATGGTTCGAAAATAGTCGTATTTAACCGGACTATCCTAACGGTTCCGGTTACAGTTAGAACGGTTCCGGTTTGACGACGGACCGGGCTGAAACCGGCAAGCCAAACTGGCCCGTTACCATGTCTAAGCCTATTTATAATTACTATATATTATATATATAAAATATAATTAGTATATATATAGTATAGTATAGTATAGTATATGTATAGTGTATAGTATATACATGATATATAGTATATGTATTGTAGTATGGTATATAGTATATGTGTGTGAATAATATATGTACGCTGTATAGTATATGGGGTATAATATATATATATATATATATATATATATATAATTATAAAAAAAAAAATACTACACAGATAAGAAGCATCAAATATTTGAGGATGTCAGGGTGGAAGTTACAGTTGGAACGTCGTTATCCGTTCTCAGGCCCACACCTGCCTACAGTAAATTTCGGTCATCAGTTTATTCTATAAATAAATATGAAAACTTAAAACGAATAAATATTAAAAAATTAAAAGTACGTGTATGTGGATGTACTCTGCACACCGTAGGCTTACGTGGCATAACTACTTGTACAGGAAGGCAAGTACGTACTACCCCAACTGTACTGTCGGCAGTTATTGAAGTCGCTTACCAACGGCAACACAGAAATGCTCTTAGCAGCCACATTACATAACATTGTGCTCTCTACTGGTACACGATATTTGGCAATCCATCTACAACCGGCGCCTGTATGACCCTCTACAAGCCGTGAAACAGTAATCTGTTGTACGTAATTTCACCATCCTACGGGGTCAAACCGAGGAATCCTCACAATACACGTGTCATCCTCGATCGGGCATAACATATCATCTCGTCATTGCACGTCCGCCAACCCGCAGTCCCATCATCACCTCCACATCTTGAAGCGTGATCGTCGTCTCTCTGAACGGAAGATGAAATGTGTGTGTCTCCGAATGCCATCGCTCCACCAGAGCCATCAGTAGTCGTACTGGATTAACTCGATCCTCTACACCAGCCCGAATCCTAATTCGTCGATGAAATATAGGGTCTGTGCATTCTTCGTCTCAAGCTGCCTCCATATAGACGTATCCGCTCACCGAACATTGAGGGTGCGATCGTACCTATTGTCCCCTCAAAATACATAATAAGATCGGTGCTCCGTCTGTAGCAACAGAAGATCACCTAGTGTCGATCCCTACTCTAAAACCCTCTCCTGCTGAGAACTCGAAGAAGAACCTCTCTCCATCGCTGCATGTAGTTTTTGAAAACGTTATTACATTTAATTTATTTATTATTAATTCATTACATTAAATTAATTTTTTAAAATATTATGAAATTCAATAATTATTATTAATATTAAATACAATTATTGAACCACCCTAATTTTACTAACCAAATAATAATAATAATAATAATAATAATAATAATAATAATAATAATAATAATAATAATAATAATAATAATAATAATAATAATAATAATAATAATAATAATAATAATAATAATAATAAATACTAATAATAAATAATAAAATCAAATTTTTTAATAATTAATTTTAATATTTTTATATATAAATTAATATTGATAATATAATATATATAATAATTGAAATTACTAATATATTTTTAATAATCCGTTAAATTCATATAATATGGTTACTAAATTATTAAAATTTAATTTAATAAAATTAAATATATTTCATCATATATTAATAATTTCAATTATTATTAACAATATCAAAAAAATTCTACATACATTTTTAATTTTTCAAACTCTATGTACCCCTAAAAAATATATCGAACCAATTCTTAAAACAAATATATTTTCATTCAATTCAACTAAGTATATTATTCTAGTTTCTAATAATGCAAATAATAGATACTTTAAATTAAAAATTAACAAATTAAAGTAAAACAGATTCGATAAATAGTATATATACATATATATATATATCTAAAATGTTGAAAATCCCTACAGTAAAATTATCTCAATTTTTTTAAAATAGTTTAGAATTGGAAATGTGAAAAACTGAAGGAATGAAGTTGGTGAAATGCGAAAGCCTTTAGCAAATGGGATTTGTGAAAGCCATCTTTAGCAAATTTGATTTGCAAAAGCCATGTTTAGCAAATCCAACCTGCGCATGTGTGAAGTCAAGCCAGGTGTCAAGCGCCCCTCGCCACGTGTCAAGCTCACCTTTCTCCTTGTTGCAAATGGAATATGCAAAAGCTAGCTGCCGCAATTCTAACTTGCGTATGTCCCCTACTTACATGGTTTCAGTAGTTAATCACGCTGCAGTCAATAATTCACTTGACATTTGCAAGTTTAATTTGCGAATGTACCTTAATTTCGCCTTTGCAAGATGCGAGATTATTTCTTTCGCATTTGGATATTGCTATAGATCTATTGCATGTCCACGATTTAAATTTCAATATTTTTTTTGTAAATAAACCGGAAAATGCTTAGGTCCTAATAGAAGGGTATTGTAGTCGGACAAAATTAAAGCACATGGCATATGGATAAAACAGTTAATTCCAAAGCAAATAATAACATGGACATAATCGTCATTTTCTCTTTAATTTATAAACAAAAAATGAGAATGAAAAATATAAACCAAAAATAAGTAAGTGAAGTGGATATAGAGAATGGAATGAGCAGAAGCAAGAACAGGTTACCTAAGCACATGGGCAGTATTTGTCAATAAAAAAAAAAAAAGCATGTGAAGCTGGCCATGTCAATAAAAAAAAAAAGCATGTGAAGCTGGCCATACATGGCCAGCCAGCCAGCAGCCAAAGCCAAGACAAAAATTGCTTAGAGATCCAAATATCTCTATATATTCTGTATTTCATGTTGTGGGGCTTTGGGTTGATGAATTATGAGAGCTTTCAGTTGCACTGCTTGGTTGCTAGGATACACCCTCATTTATTAGCTGTTCCACCCTTTTTATCTTCAATTTTTTTAGGGAAAATTAAAATTTTATCCATCTATTTGCATTTAATTTATATTTTATCTCTAAATTTTTTGAAAATAATTTTTTTTCCTCCTGTTTTACAAAAATTATATTATTTTGTATTTTTTATTGAAAACAGTGATAAAAATAAAGATTTGATTATAAATATGAGATTAGTTTAAACTGAAACAACATATATTTATTTGAAAGACTAAAATATCATTCAATCAACTGATTAATTTTTTAATTTTTTCATATATTGGTGTCGTTTCAGTTAAAACTAATATAAATATTTATAATCAAGGTAAATAAATGAGTTAAATGAAACATAATTTTTAAATTTCTGTCATTATTTTCGTGAAAAATGATAAAATCGTATAATTTTTTTAAAATTAGAAAAAATTAGAAGGGCAAAAAATATATTTAAACAAATAGAAAGACAAAATGTAGATTAAGTGAATATTCCATTGTTTAATGCTTTCTCATTAAATTAACTTTCTTTTGGAGAAAATGGAAGTTTTGAGTTGGCCTGGAAAGTTTAATGTTTTAAATTAAACTGCATGTACAAAATGGAAAGCTTAATGTGTTTTTGGTAGGTTGATTCATGCCATAAATTATGCAAAGAATTGATTTCATTTAAATCCTTTTAAAACTCAAAGCACATGTGTTAATGTTGTGCATCGACAATTTTGGCTAATTGACCAAATCAAGATAAATAATTCATATGGCTATATATTTCTTCACATGCTAAATAAATTACTTAGTGAAATTTAAGCAATTTAATTAGCATTAGGAAAACTAAGTCTAGTTAGTAATCTAGACAGGTGCGAACCTACAAAATTATGATTGAGATCTGAAGACTTCACTTAAATTTATACAAACTTGATTTTTTAAAACTCAAAAATAATACCATAATCGTATGTTAATTTATAGAAAACTTATAAAGTAATCCCTCCATCCCATAATAATAATTGTACCATTTTGTTGTTTAGTTTTATCCTAAAATAAGTGTCTTACAATTCAATAAAATTAAATAATGATTTTTTTTTTTTACTTTTCACATAATTTTAAAAAATTCATACACATAATAAATTCACTAGAAAAAGCATTTTTGCTGAATACTGAATATCAAAATTTTTTTCCAAAATAATTCGGTAACTTTCATCAAATTTTTTTACCATTTTTTAATTCGATAATCGGTTTTTGATAAAAAATTGATAATTTACTAATAAATCGAATTTTAAGTAAAAATTAATAGTTTTTAAATTCATTTTTCTTTGATTTACATTTATTAATTTAATATAATCTACTAATTCGGTTATTGTTAATACTGAACAGTTTTTAAAAAAATATTGAACGGTAATTTATTGTTTAATAAAAATAAATTTAATAAATTTTTAAAATTAGAATATTAGGTAAAATAAATTTAGTATTACCGATTACCCTAACCTTCACACATTACCCGTACAATAATTCAATTAACATTTATACTGTACGTTTTAGTATTTGGAAGTCTAAAATTGCCAATTAATAACTTTATCTTCTTAGATTGTTAGAATTAAGCCAACTTTCTGTTAAAACCTTCATCATATTCGCGTGAAATGACGAAAACAAGATGGCTTATATCCAACTTTTTGATACCTTCTATTTCTTCACTGCCGACAAAAATAACGTTTGCTTTCTTCTATTATTATTAATTTTTTTTAAAGATGATCTGAATTTGATGTTTGTTAAGATTCAACTACCGTATAAATTTGCGTTTTTAAGCCTATGATTCTAAGATTTACCATCTTGCTCGGGTCTTAAGAGGGTTATTTTGGAATTTGATATAAAATTAACGGAAAATTTGCTTAAGCTAACAGAATTGATTTAGTTTGATAAAATAAAATGATAGTAATAATTTAGTTTATCTAAAAAATATAGGTACAAAATTATTACAATTTTTTAACAATGATGCACCCACTTATAATGAAGCAAACGGAAAATTTTTAGATAATTTTATAACATTTCCTTTTTAATAATTCAATTGCAATATCCTTAGACGAACTTTTAAACGTTTTAGTATTTTGGAAATTTAAAATTATTAATTTTAAAAATTTATAATATTTTTAAATCATTTAATAACAAATTATCCTTAGAGAAAGGGTATCCTTGTCCTAAATCTTTAAAATAGCCAAAGTCTATTATTTAAAACTATTAAAAAAATTTCGTTATTAGGAATGAGGAATATTATTATTATTATTATTATTATTAAATGAAATCAATTCATATATTCTCATATCAGTTTGCATGTTAGTCAAGATTAAGTCCATGAGCAGGGTGCACAAGACAATGCTGATAGACAATCTTCTTAGTGGTTCAAGTTGTCCGATTTCAATTCTCATAAGAGTTTTATCTCATGTTAATCTACTAACATACTAATTGAATACGTGTGTATGTCTGTATAAAAAAAATTAAGTCCATGAAAAATTAAAATGCAATATGTAAAATTAATTAAATGTATGGAAGTCATTTAACCGTCGAAATTTAAAGTATTTTAAAAAACAAATCTAAACAGAAATTAAAAAAAAAATTAATTAATCAGGTGAAAATGTAATTTTATGGAATCAATTTGAATTGGATTAAGTTTCCACAACCATTATTACTTCATTTCATACTAATATTCTGAGATTAGTGTGAGCTGCCGCATTCATTAAATTCAGGGATTTGGCATATATTTAGTGTCAGTGTAGGATTTAATTCTATAAAATGACAGCATTTCAATCATACACAATTTAATTCCTTCTCACGCACAGTAAGTGAATGAATTCAACCATTTCTCTAACTTATCCTCAAATAAATGGAAACTATTCAATGCCAGTAAAATAAAAGCACGCCTAAATGCTACTGTCTAAATTTCTTTTCTTTTTTTTTTTCTATTTTACAGTTTGTCATAAAATATTTATACCTTTTGATATAGTAATAATTAGTTTAATCCAGCTCTACTATTTTGTGTGCTTATATTCTCTTCAAACTATACAAACATATAGTATATCTAAATATTATAATGAATATGATTATTTAATCTAATTGTTTTTATTTTATTTTGCTTTTACTAATAACAACTTAAAAGATAATTTTCAAATAAAATTGTAATTATTATTATTCATAATATTTTAGAAAGTGATATTTGTTATTGATAAAAGAAATTAATTTGTTTTTCTAAACCCGTCGGTTTCAAGGGCTTTCTCCAATTAAGATTGCACATTAGAGCTAGGGGTTTAATATAGTGGTTACTACATTGTATTATTGATGGGAGCAAGTATACACAACGGAAATAATCCGGATCAAAAGAACCATGAAGACAAACTAAAATCATAAATCAACAAACAAGAATAACCTCTTCAAATACATAATCACTTATCTATCTTCTTTCCAGAAATCTTGGAGTCATTAATGTGACCTCAATTATTCTTTAGACTAGTTTTTTGGGTGAACAGATTGTACGTAAATTTTTCTATTTTTTCTTCTTAAGGTTTTATCTTTTTATATTACCTTAAATATAGGGAAGTTAATATTTAAATATAAATTTAATTAAATAAAAATTATTCTTTTAATAATAATATTTTAATTAAAATAATATATTTATTAATTAAATGGTATAATTCATGTACAGTCCAGATAAGTAAGACACAATAAGGATCACAAGAATAAAATAAATAAACTATTAATTATAATAAGAACTCATACAAGACTAGTATATCTTATTATAATTAATAACAAATTATTCCACTAAAAATTCATGATGAAACTCCTTATTAAGTTTACCATTCCATAACATAATAATTTATGATCTCATGTTAAGCTTATAGATGCTGTTATATTAAATAAATTACTGAGAATTTATTTAAATAACAATATATATTTAAGATTGTCGCTTAACTTATTCATGTGTCAGATAAAAATCCACCTGCAAAGTTTACACAATGAAACCTTATAAGCTTACTTAAAGTGCATCATCAATCTCTAAATCGAGACATGGATTCAATTACTAACTTAATCTTTCAAAAACATAAAGTGTCTTTGCTCAACTCACCGAGTATTATTATTCCAATAAATGAAACTCACTCTTTAATGAATCAAAGCACAAGACAATGCATATTTGTTCATATTAATTAAATCAAAATTAAGAACACAAATCTTATTTTTAATTTCTTGGAGAATATGTTTAATAATCAGTATAAAACATTCATTCTCTACTTGGTCCAGTTAGATACATACAATATGTACTAACATAATTATTATAACATATGCTGAAAACTTATTTATATAATACAAATCTCCAATTAAATACAAAGAAATAATTGTTCATAAAATGAAAATAAAACTATAATATTACACATGCATGACTAATAGTATATCTCCATCAATCTCCCATTTAGACTCATAACCATGCATCAACAATTTTAACTCTCATTCCCTCTACATGACTATCAAAAATCTTGGCCAGTAAGCTCTTTATAGAAGGATGTGCCTGGTTGTTTTTTGACACAATCTTTGTCACCACCACATCACCCCTTGTTCATAGAATGACATTAAAACTATGTATCATATCAAATGATACTTTCGCTCAATGTGCTTTACTCTTTTATGTTTTTGTGACTCTTTCGAGTTTTCAACTTCCCCGCTATTATTACAATAAAGTGTAATAGGCAATTGAACTAAAGGAACCACACCTAGATCCATAAGGAAGTTTCTATCCATACAGCTTCCTTGGCTGCCTCAGAGGCTGTCACATATTCAGCTTCCGTGATAAAGTCAACAACACAAGTATGCTTAACACTCCTTCAACTTATGGCTCCACCTCCCAAGAAAAAAATATTTCATGAGGTAGATTTTTTAGAGTTCTTATCAGATTGAAAATTTGAATCTGTATACCTAATGGGTAAAGAACTTCTGACTAGAAAATAACATATAATCTCTAGTCCTTTTAAGTACTTGATTATATGTTTTACTGCAGTCCAATGTTCTTGTCTTGGGTTAGACTGAAATCTACTAACCATGTCAACAACAAAGATATTAGGTCTAGTGCACAACATTGCATACATAAGACTTCCTATTGCCGAAGCATAAAGATGTGCCTTTATACTCTATATCTCTTCAAGAGTCTTAATAGACTGATCCTTAAAAAGAGTGATTCCATGTCTAAAAGGAAGAAAACCTTTCTTGGAATCTTGCATGTTGAAATGAGCAATAATGGTATCAATATAAAGTGTTTGAGATAAGCCAATCATTCTTTTCTTACGATCTCACATAAGCTTGATGCCAAGAATATGAACAGTTTCTCCTAAGTCCTTCATATCAAAATGTTGAGACAGCCAATCCTTGAGAGACTCATATTCCTATAAGCAGAATATCATCCATATATAGTACCAAAAATACTACTATCTTACCATTCCATTTTTTATAAACACAAAACTCATAATGACACTGATCAAAATTAAAAGTTTTAATCGACTGATCAAAATAAGTATTCCAAGACCCAGATGCATGTTTAAGGCCATAAATAAACCTATTCAATTTGCATATCAAATGTTCTTGCGTATTAGCTATGAAACCTCCTAGTTGCGTCATAAAGATGCATTCATCAAGACTCTCATTTATGAAAGTTTTCTTGACATCCATTTGCCAAATTTTATAGTCAAAATGAGTTGTAATAGATTGAAGAATTCCTAATAGGCTTAAGCATGGTTGCTGGTGAAAAAATTTTCTCATAATCGATCCCTTCTTTTTTAGTTAACCCTTTCGCGACAAGCTTTGCTTTATAAGTTTGCACTTTACTGTCTATACCCCTCTTTTTCTTATATATCCACTAATATCCAATGTGCTTAACCCCTTCAGGTAGTTCTACAAGTTCCCAGACTTGATTAGAGTACATGGACTCTATCTTAGATTTTATAGCTATAAGCTATTTATCAGCATCTTTATCTTGTAGTGCATAGTCGTAACATACTAGTTTGTTATTCACTTCTTCAAGGATTTTCTCAAAAACTTCTCCCAAAAGTGTATATCAAACTGGTGGTCATCTTATTCTCCTATAATGATGAAGTACTACAGGCTACTCAGTCACACCTTCATCTTGATGTGGCTATAAAGCCGACAAGTCTATGACTTGTGGGAGCACAACCTGATGATGGTATGGAGCCTCAATATGTCCTTCATTACCAACAAGTAATGAAATTTCAAATGCTCCAACTTCTTATTCTTGTAAAATTTGGATCAACAGGTGCTAGTTCAATCCCAACATAACTCTCACTACTTTCAAGCTGTAATGGAATGTTAGGTATTGACTATTGAGGCAGATGTTGATTTTCTGGTCCTCTAACATTTCTCTCACTATTTCAAGGAAATGGAAAGTCATCTCTAACCATCGAAAGTTTAAATTTATATTCTGATGGAAATATTTTAGCTGGTATATCTATGCCTCTCAATTCATGCAAAGCTAATTGCCTTCTAGGAATGTGATTTTGAATATAGTCTTCCTCAAGATAATGTGCATTGGCGCCAAGAATGACCTTTTTATCTTTAAGACTATAAAATAAACCACCTTTCGTTCCTCTAGGATATTTAATAAACCACCTTTCGTTCCTCTAAGATATCTAATAAAGCAAACTGAATATCCATTCTTACTCAAACTAGAGACAAAAATTAAATTCCTTCTAATTGAAGGAACGTATAAAACATTTCTCAAAATTAATGTTCTATTATTCTTAAAGTTCAAACTAACATTTCCTATAGCTAAAACTATAACTTTAGTGCCATCTCCCAGAAAAATGTTCACTTCTCCTTCATTTAGCTAGCGTGTTACCTGAAAACCTTGCAAAGAATTGTAGACATGATTAGTGGCTCCTGAATCTACATATCATTAGAGTTTAGTCAATACTGCTAAACGAGTTTCAAAAACCAGTAAATAAAAAAGTGACATACCTTATTTTTTCTTGGCTATCTAAGTTGGACATTGCTACTTCTAGTGACTAGGTTCCTTGCAATAAAAACATTTGCCCTTAGGCTTTTTCACAGCACCATTTGCACTATTAGTTGCACCATTTGTCTTGGGCTTAAACTTGTGAGCATTTTTCTTCTTCTTACCCTTGTTTTGGATAGATGAAGAACCTCGCTCAACATTAAGCACAACAGGTGCAACTCCTTGCTTAATAATAGTCTCAGCAGCTACTAGCTCATTCAGCAACTTAGATAGAGTAAAATCCATCTTATTCATGTTGTAATTCAAATGAAACTGTTAAAAATGGCTAGCAAAGTGTTCAAGACCATCTCAACTTGAGTCACCTTGTCAACCTAGCACCTAGAACCTCCATGTCATTAATGGAAATATAATATTTAAATTTAAACTTATTTAAATAAAAATTATTCTTTTTATTAAAATAATCTATTTATTATTTAAATAGTATAATTTATGTACGATCCAAATAATTAGAGTAAAACGATGACCACATAAATAAACTAAATAAGGATATTAATTATTATAAGTATCCATACTGGACTAGTATATTCTTAATTAATCACAAATTATTACACTATTGCTGACAATTTATTTAAATAATAATATATTTTTAAAATTGTCGCTTAACTTATTTCATGTATTGGATTAAAATCCACCTGCAGGATTTACACAATGAAACCTTATAAGTTTACTTAAAATGCATTATCACTCTCTAAAACGAGACATGAATTTAATATTAACTTAATATTCCACAAACATAAAGTGTATTTGTCCAACTCACCGACTATTAGTATTCCAATAAATGAAACTCACTCTGTATATTTGCTCATATTAATTAAATCAAGGTTAAAAATACAAATATTATTTCTAATGTCCTACAAAATATGTTTTAATAATTAGTATACAACATCTATTCTCTACTTGATCTAATTAAATACATACAATATGAACTAACACAATTATTATAACATATGCTAAAAACTTATTTATTTAATACAAATCTCTACTTACATACAAAAAAATAACTGTTCATAGGATGACATTAAAACTATACTATTACACATGCATGGTTAATAGTATGTCTCCATCAGTTGTGACCTATTTATTACGAATTCGAATTAAAAATAAAGTATAATTATATCCATCAGTTGAATTAAAAAAAAAACAAAATTAAAATTGTCCGCTTAACTATAATTGGCAAATATTCTAACAGCAATAACTGCACATATTACATTTCAAACTTGAGACTTGCAAAATAAAAGGTAAAAATTCTTCTTGGACATCATATAGGAGTCGTATATATGCATAGTAGAAGACCAAATCTCAAAACGGTGTAAAGTAGATAAAGACATTTTGTTAAAGAAAAAAAAAAAAGGGGGTGCTTGCGTTGCGTTGCGTTGCGTATATGAAATTCCTGATTAGCTAATATACAACCAAGCATTACTATATATAAAAAAACCAATTCTTAGAGCGCGTTAAAAAGAAAATTAGAGCGCGTTTGGCTAAAAGTTTAATAACCAAAATCAAATATCATATTAAACTATGGAATCAGAAACTTCTACGTACTCGGTCTCAAAATTACAATTCACGCCAACTTTGACTAATTGCTTCCACCGTTTCATCATTACTTACCAAACAAACACAAACTAGTAAGAGTAGTTAGGTTAGTGATATTGTTCAACGTCAATCATATTAATACCAAGATTCCAACTCCTGATTTAGTAATAATAATCTTAAATAAATTCAGATCAAAGCATATGAACTATTGACATCTCTACTCCTTTAATAAATCTTGTTTGCATATGATATGATAAATAAACTTTTAATATATTTTAATATAGTAGAGTTAATTATGATTTAATCTCTATATTTTGAGTATATTAGACATTTTAGTTCATCTATTTTGAATATTATATTTTTTAGTCACTATATTTTGTGACTGTTAAATATTTTAATCTTTCTGTAAAAAGAATTGTTGAAGTACTAAATTAAAATTTTCCGTAAGCACCATATTTTATATTTTCACATAAGCTAAAATTGAAATTATCCAAACATAACATCCGACTTCTATTCTCGACAATAAACGAGCCAAGTGAGTATACCAAATCGAAGCTCTTGACACAAGAATTGATAATATGTACTTATTTTCAACATTTGAGCACCGAAAAAATTCGAAAAATGCGATTGAAAAATATGAGTTTAGAGAACTAAAATAACACTAGAACTTTGGCTGGCGAGTGCAGACTGCTCCAGCAACCGATCGAGGCGTGATTAGTGGCGTCGAATTCATCTTGAAGTCAGCTTTTCAATTATCCGCGCATGTTATCATCAAAATTTAGAGATGACAGTAGCGTCCGATCAAAATTTTGTCTCTAAAACTAGAAGATAAACTTGTGAAGATATACTAATATAGCTATATTTGCCATCTAAAAAATAAAAATCCAAATTCTAGACAGCAAGAATTTTATGTGGGGTAATAAGCAATTGGGAAGTACCCAGTTGTCGACCTAAAAGCCTCTTGGCCATAACACACATCTCATAAGCCCTACTCCATTTTGGCTTCAAATAAACTATTTTTCTACTTTGACTTTATATTCAATCAACATAATCAATCACGGTTAGATCATACATCACAAAAGATTTTATTATTATTACTTAAAAAATTAAAATTATAGATGTATGAGCTGGATCTTCCAACTCTGACCATACACACTTCAAATTTTACTCTTCTACTCCTTTATTAGTACTTCACAGACACCATATGAACTAGTTGTCTTTTTCTTTCCCTTTCTTGCATTTCTCTCATTCAGGGATTCGCACTCTGTTTCTGTTCTATTTTTTAAATTTCCAGGCTGTATAACTCATTATTCCTTCTTTTTTTTTTTTTCACCAAATTTTCTTCAACAATCTCAAACTTAATTTCCCACTTCAAATTATAGCTCCTGCTACTAAATCTTCATCTGGGTTTTTGAGTATTGCTCGGATTCCCCTATTTTGAGCTTAACCCAGAAGAACAATGGCTCCGAGCTCCGTTGTTGTAACAATGGAGAAGGCTAATAACTTCTCTATAGTAGAAATCAATGCTTCAGATCCATCTTTGTTTCCAGATAAACAAAAAGCTGCGAGTCCAAAGCAATTTACATGGGTTCTTCTTCTAAAAGCATATAAAGCTCTCACTTGCATTTCCTGGTTAGCAATGGCTTTTAAGTCCACTTTTATTTCAATCAGGAAACGCATTGCTTCATCTGAAATGAATGAAGAAGAAGAGCCAAGAAGTAAAGGGAAGAAGTTGTATAGATTCATCAAAGCATTTCTTTTTATTTCAATAGTAGCTTTGGTAATAGAAATTATTGCGCATTTCAATAAATGGAACTTGAATCTAATTTCACCATGGGAGATTCAAGAAGGCCTAGTTCAGTGGTCTTATGCAGCTTGGTTATCATTTAGGATTGATTATATTGCTCCTTTGGTTATACTGCTTTCCAAATTTTGTACTGTTTTGTTCTTGATTCAATCTTTAGACCGATTAGTACTTTGTCTTGGGTGTTTTTGGATTAAGTACAAGAAATTGAAGCCAGAGATCAATGGTGAAGCTTATGACATTGAAGATCCTTCAACTTTCCCAATGGTTCTTGTTCAGATTCCGATGTGCAACGAAAGAGAGGTAATAAAAACTAATCAGAAAGAAAATGCTTTCTGTTTTATTGTCTTTTCAATAATTTAAGATCTGATGTTGAGAAATTTAATGATTTAGGTGTATGCACAATCCATAGCAGCAGCTTGTCAGCTTGATTGGCCAAAGGACAGATTGTTAATCCAAGTCCTAGATGATTCTGATGATGGAAATGTGCAACTTGTAATCAAAGATGAAGTTTCTTCGTGGCAACAGAAAGGGATCAATATAATCTATAGGCACAGATTAATCAGAACTGGATATAAAGCTGGAAACCTTAAATCAGCCATGGGTTGTGACTATGTCAAAGATTACGAATTTGTCGCGATTTTGGATGCAGATTTCCAACCTAATCCAGATTTCCTCAAGCAAACTATTCCTCACTTTAAGGTAAAAAAGTTGACAGTAATTTTCATTTTTTAATACGGTCTGTCTTTAAGTTTAATTGGCGTTTTGACTATAGTAGTAGCAGTAATGGCTGACTTGAGACAGCTCATTTACGCGCATTATTTTCAACTTTGAAGGCTGTGAAATGACTGAATTATATATATTGTGTAATGATTGTATGATGACAGGGAAATCCAGAGTTGGGACTAGTACAGGCACGTTGGTCATTTGTAAACAAAGATGAGAACTTGCTTACAAGGCTACAAAATGTGAACTTGTGCTTCCATTTTGAGGTGGAGCAACAAGTGAATGGTTATTTTCTGAATTTCTTTGGGTTCAATGGAACAGCTGGGGTTTGGAGAATCAAAGCATTGGAGGATTCAGGAGGTTGGCTTGAGAGAACAACTGTAGAGGATATGGACATTGCTGTTAGAGCTCATTTAAATGGATGGAAATTCATTTTCCTTAACGACGTTCGTGTTCTTTGTGAATTGCCTGAATCTTATGAAGCTTACAAGAAACAACAGCATCGTTGGCATTCAGGTCCTATGCAACTCTTTCGACTATGCCTTCCTGCTATTATCACTGCCAAGGTTTGCTACACTTTTAAATATATGGCAAATGCATTATGTTTATAATATATAGTTCAAAATTCTATATGTTCATGCTTATAAGCTAGTACAGATATGTCTTTGCAGTTTGGCTAAGTTTGAGAATGCACACTAATATCTGAAAAGAATGTTTTTCTAAATTAAAATGTTAATGACAATGGGAAACTAGAATATAGTTCATTATGTAACCTTGCTATTCTTCAAAAAATGTTAAACTAATTGTCTTTTTTGTTTATTCTTTTTGTATGCAGATATCAATATGGAAGAAGACCAACTTGATATTTCTTTTCTTTCTTTTGAGGAAACTTATACTTCCATTTTACTCTTTTACTTTATTTTGTATTATACTACCATTAACCATGTTTATACCAGAAGCAGAACTGCCTCTTTGGGTAATTTGCTACATACCCATCATTATGTCCTTTTTGAATATCCTTCCTGCCCCAAAATCCTTCCCTTTCTTGGTCCCTTACTTGTTGTTTGAGAACACAATGTCTGTCACAAAGTTCAATGCCATGATATCCGGTTTGTTCCAGCTTGGAAGTGCATATGAATGGGTTGTGACCAAAAAAACTGGAAGATCATCTGAGTCTGATTTGGTAGCTTTAGCTGAGCGAGAATCGAAGTCATCGAACTCAGATAAAATACAAAGAAGACATTCAGAATCTGGTTTGGAGTTGTTAAGTAAACTTGAAGAACAAGAAAATAGTCCTGGTGTCAAGAAAAGAAATAAGCTTTATAGAAAAGAACTTGCTCTTGCTTTTCTTCTGCTAACAGCAGCTGCAAGAAGCCTTTTATCTGCTCATGGCGTTCATTTCTATTACTTGCTCTTTCAAGGATTGTCTTTTCTAGTAGTGGGCTTGGATTTGATAGGTGAACAAGTAAGTTGAAGAAGCAAGAACATAAAAATTATTTTATTTATTAAGTTAATTAAAAGGGGTTTTGTGTTTATAAAGAAAGAAGGGAGTTGTTTCTGCAGACAAACATGGCTGCATAATTACATCACAGATAGAAAAGAAAAGAGTTGGATATAATTAATTGATTATTGCTACTTTCATTTTACATGTTCAATAGGCAACAGATCATTGAAAAGATTGAATTAATGAAGTTGAGTTTGTACAACATTCATGTATGTTATATTATATCCAATGTATGAATTAATAATTGAAGAGAAAATATAAGAAAAGATTATAGTTTTCTGCTAATGCTCAATGTGGATGGCATCTTATGTAGCACACTAAGTAAAAGAAGTTGTGAAGGATGGTTTGGGTAAATATTTAATTGTAGACAATGTGTATTTTATTCATTTAGGATTTAAATCAAAATTAAAATTCTAAAACAACAACAACAAACATATGTAATTTTCAATTTACTTGTGAAATTCAGCACTAAAACTCGAAATGATTGGTATTTTCATTTCGAGTAAGGATATGATTTCAGTAAGGATGATCTATCTATAATAATATCATCGCCATATATCTTATTCAGAGATCATCATTGGCTCACGAATTAAGCTTCTGAAATTCTTCAAAATTTTTATTATGCTGGAAAATCGAAATTTGTAATTCGCTGAAATGGGTTTTTCATTTGAATGGGTAGGAAACGGTGCCACGGGAAAATTCAATGTCCAAGTTTGAATGGGTAGGAAAACGAATTGATTTAGTAATAAAAAGATGAAAAGTACGTCTAAAATACCTCAAGAAATATAAGGTGAAATGAATGCGGTCTATTTTATATGGTTTCTTTTTATCTACATGGCTAAAAAAAAAAGCTACACATTGTCACATTGATGCTATTGAAGCTATAAAGGACTTCTGGCTTTCCGTTGTAAAATTCTCTCAAATACCAAAAGAGAATTTGGGTAGATTGTCACGTGAGTAAATAGCACAAATTTATTAAAATTTTCTAAGTTTTCGTTGATTTCATTGAAAAGAATAGAAACTTCTCGTTCTCTCTCTGCCCAATAACAAAGTGAGTGGGCAATTTTTTTTTTTTTATGGTACAAATTGGTGGACAGTTATAACAGTACAAGTGAAAATCTTTACATGTTCTTCCTTATGCCATAGCTCACCCCTGGTCTTGCCTGCCTCATATTTGCTTTTCTCCTTTTGAAAGAGATAAAATGATATATTATATCTCTAACCGATAAAATATTCATTACAATAAATTATTAGACTGACATTCCGCTTTTTCAATTTCACACATTAATCTAAACATGTGACATTGCGCTTTTTCAATTTCAAACATTAACCTAAACCCCAATTACATTTTTCTTTGAACTCACAAAATTGAATTAAAAGTGAAGATAGAAGCCAAAATTAGTTTAAACTTGATCAAATTGAACCAATTCAAAATAGATTGAACCAAGAATAGAATATTCCATAAGTCAAAGTTCAATTAGCAACCGCATGGCACCGTTTAGCAATTGCCACATTGACCGACCGTGTCAACACCCAGCATCAACTACCACGTGTCAATGCATGGATGCATACACCAACAAGCTTCCCTAGGCCTCACAAATTGACCACCTCCCAGCACGTGGCTGCAAAGCCCCGTCATTGTTGTTCTTGCGGCTAATCGTTGAAATTTGTATGGTCGTCGCAATCTTTTTGTCTAGCGGGCTTTTGATCTCCAAATTCGATTCAATTTTTGTCTTTTCTAAAATTTTTTGGATAATGTTAGTTCCGAAATATTCTTTGTTTTTTCTAGAAGACAAAAAATTTGAGTCATAATCTGATGGAAATTCATATACAACCTTCTTTCTTCCAATCCATGCCCTTACTTGAGTACTATATAAACCCTAACCTAACTCATTCTCATATCAACTCTAGACATTAGAAAAATCACCCATGAACCTCTCTCTATGCAATTTGTCCCCTCTCTCTTGAACTTGAGGAATTATTTTCTTGAGTTTTCCTCCTGCAAATCCATCATTCAGCTTAGATTCGATTGAATAATTAGCGCCCTTGTATCGTATTTTAATTAGTTCTTCAATTAATCTCTTTTTTTTCATCACATAAATAACTAATAATATGTAATTAAATCACCTCATGATGATTTGGAGTTACATTTCGCTGATTTTAAATTCAATCGGGTATGTAGGTAGGTTTGACATTTAATCCCAAGCTACGGGCTCAGTGAACTCAAAAATCTTCTTTTTCCTTTTATTTTTGTTAAATCATTTTTAGTTTACTACAAGTTTAAAACATATTACAACTGGATTACAACCAGTTTATCATAGAATTTCAACATATTATAAGTTGTTTATAACTTGTTTAGTTTCCCCTTATTGTTTCTCGTTCTGCTTTTTACATTATTTTTTGTTGAGTGCTTTTGTGCAAGAATAACTTTTAGGTTGAACTCTGTGAGTCAAATTGCATTAAGCCTGAACTTTGTGTTGATTTTCTTATTTTCTTTTATTTATTTGATTATTTGTTTTTATTAAAGCACTAATAGATTTTGTTTACTTAGAATTAAAACTTAGTTTCCAAATCTATTTTGGTTCAAAGTTATTTTGTAAAAAATAGATTATTTGTCCTTTGGGTTAAATTGAGCCATTTATTCTAAAATTAAGTTTTCCTTAATTTTTCTTCAAAATAATAAATAAGGGTAATGTCTCCTTTAAAATATTTTTCACCTAATGCGAGTCCCTTTTCTTTTAGCTTTTAATTTTGGACCTGTATCTACAGTACTTCTACATATTGGGATATTGTAGGTGATATAGTTTATTATGTTGTTTTAGATGTTGTTAATTTTTCCACCCAGCCTTAACCATACGCTTATTACTTAATCCCAAAAGGTGAAAATCCTTCTATCGCTAATGAATTTTGACCCGTTAACTTTACCACAAAAGTCATCCCTAACAAATTGAAATATTCTGCTTTTGTGCTGGATCAATAATGTCTTCTTTGCTTTTGCTTTAGAAACCTTTGAAGAATCTGAAAAGTAATTTGACGCTTATGATAGAGTAGAATGAGATTTTTAAAATAAGTAATAAGCCATATGAGTTTCATTACAAATTTTTTAAAATGGCTATTCTAAGAAGTTTTCCTTTTTAAATAGGACGTCACATATTTTCTAACTCAGTAAAATAAATTTATGTTCTTATATATTTTTTAAAGCAACTTAGAAAAATAAATTTATATTCTCAATTTAGAAAATACATTTATATTCTCATATTGTATATGTTCTTTTTGTGAACTTTGAATTGAATTAACTAGATAATAACATTTTGAAAGTAAAACTTAACAAAATTTTGAAGATGAAACTTAAAAGCAGTAAGAATTGAAATAGTGAGAGAAACAATACAATAAAAAAATGAAAAACATATAATTGGTTATATATTTTTTTATAATACAGAAAGTAAAATATCGATAAATGAACTTTTAAAATATAATCTAAATGATCAAACCAGTCGAAAATTAAACTGAAATGGGAAAAGAAATCGCTGAAATTGTGGGAAATCAAAGAAGGTCAACATCGAAGGCTCTGAAATCGATGAAATTCAATGGAAGTCATTAACTCTGAAGCAAAAGCATAACATCTCAAAATAGAAGCCACCTATTTCGTTTCTTGAAGAAGAAGTGTCGGTTCTTCGATTTTCGACTAGCCGCTTTGAAGCCAGTCCCATTTCTAGCGATGCTAGGCTGGAATCTTGTTGGTACCTGGTGTTATAATTGTCTTTGTCAGCTAACAAATGGCGGAGAATAGTGGTCTTTTTAGTTGCAGGGATGAGAGTGGTGACACTACTAGGCTTCCTTGATCATTCAGGCGAGTCTATGGCGAGATGGTGCCCGATTCTTCTTGATCGTGAAACTTTGCACGGTGCCTGAGGTCTACTAAAGTTCTACGTTGAAGGTGTTAAAGATGAAGTGATAGAAGTGTGTTTTGTGGGAGAGCATAATTTTAGAAGTACTTTTAAGAAGTAATGATTATTTGTGCTATTTCTTATACTATTCTTATTTTTTACTGTTTTCTAAATTGAAACATTGTTTTGTGATGTATACGGAAATCACCCTTTTGACGGTGGTGTTGTGAAGGCTCACATATAATCACAATGATGTCTTCTTCTTTTCTTGGGATATATACAAGATCATCCAAAAAAATAAAATAATAATAAAAAGGTTTAAGAACCTAAAAATAATGTAAAAGGACATTTGGAGCTTTTTAAGACAAATAATTAGAAATAATAGAAAAAAAAATCAATTTTAGGGTACATGTATACATAAGGTATATGATGGATATTTTGCTGGTTTTTGGCAGTCTGAGTTTTTTTCGTGGTGGTTCGATGAGAAAATCTGGAGTTCTTGATTTTGAGATGAGTTTTCCAATGAGGTCGAATGTGACAGCCCTGACCAAAAGCATACGTCATTTTGACGTCATTTCACACATTTCATGCATTTTTATTTAAATGCATCAGAGTACGACATAGCATATGACATTTAAATGAAATAATTGAATTGAGAAATGATTATAAATGAGATAATAATGTTAAACAAGAGTGGTTTTAAGTTCGTTTATCGTCGAAAGACATAAACGGAGCCAATTAGGGTTTTTGGCTCGCGCGATCGAAAAATATCGAAAACGCGCTATATTTTAAAAAAAACGAATTTAATGTGATTTTATGTGTTTTCATATGTGATTTAAAGGGTTTTAGGACCGAAATTATACGACGACGTCGTGCGGTTTCGATTCCGCAAAAAATTGTCGAGGTTTCGGTTCGGTTTAGGGCACCGACCGAACCGCGAAAAATTTTCGGTTTCCGATTTTTACGAAAACTCATACACATGTTTTACAATTTATTTTAACGCCAAAAACAAATTTGTAGCTGCTGTTGAATTGGTTTGGTGGGTGATATTTGAGAAAGTGTGAGATTTAAAAGTAAATATAGGAAAATAAGATTATTTACTTAAGAATAGGTTTAATATATTATAAGTAGATATTTTGTATGAATAGGAGTTTTGGTGAATGTGTGGACTTTAGGAGTTCAGTTTTGTGGCTGGGAGTGATTTGAATGAAAAGGGTCTCGGC
>CANUEY010460397.1:0-12429 GCA_948099555.1 Croton setiger | reverse complement strand
TAAAAGTTGAGTAACTTTATAATTCATTTTTCTAGTTTACATTGCGCAGCGATTTTTGGGGCTGGGTGTGGTCTGACCTATTACCTCGACCTTTTGTACCTATGATCTTGACCTGTTGTATCCGGTGGTCGACCTAGTTCTATTTTTAAACTTGATAGAACTCACAGAAAGTGAATGGAAGGAGCTCGTGGAAAAAAAAAAAAAAAAAAAAACTTGTAAATAATATATTTTAAACTTGATATAAATCTTCACATTTATAAAAGGAGTCCTGATATAAACAGTATACGAAATTTTATCACGTTATAAACAAGTTATATTTTTAAAACATAATTCTCAAAATACCACTATTAATAATAAGCATAATATTAACAGCTATAAACATATTATAAACATAACATATATGAGCTTTAAATGATAATTAAGTTAAAAGTTATTTATTTGGATACTGGGAAAAATTGGGACTTTTTAATATTGCATTATAAAATAATTAAAAAAATTAAATTGGTTAACTATATATTATGAGAAAAAAATTATTAACTCCCCAAGTTTTGTTAAAAATCGTAATTAGATCCTTTTATATATGAGAAATGTTATTTAGTCTCCTGTGTTTTGTGTTTGTGAAATTATTTGGTCCTTCCAATAATTTTAGACGTTAAGTGGTCTCAAGATCATAATTTTACCCCTTCCATCCAAATTATTAGGTCACTAAATTTTATTGAAAGTTACTATTAATTTCTATAAAAAATTTTTCTCCTTCTTTCATCCTTCATTATATTATTATCTGAAACAATAATAATTAAAAAAGATCTTCTGAATCGATAAAAAAAACTATCAAAAGGAATAATATTTATAATTAAAAAAAACTCTTCTACCTAAATATGATTTTTAAAAGATAGAGTGAGACCAAATGGACAAGCTGGTGTGATGCAGAATTTAAATTCCTATAGACATGTTGGCATGAAAATAGATGCATTTTCTCAATCTAAACTTTCAGATTTAAAACTCAGCGGCCAAAGAATTAAGAGGAGCAGCAACATGCTCTAAATACTAAATAAGAATTTATAAATCAGACTGTAACTATTGTATATAATTTAAATAAAAAAATAAAAATATGTATGAATTTGGTCATAATTCCATAGCGGCTGCCACGTCAACTGCCACTAACAATGACTGTAACTGCTATTGTTGCTGCCAGAGTCTCATCGACTTGCCTAAACATAGAAAGTCTTATTCAGTGCAATGCTTCCCAACAACATAGGAAAAAAAAAATTTGCAACAAAGGGGGAAAATAGTTTTGGTCATATTAAATCAGTGGTGAAGCAACAGGGAAGCGGTGGTTTAGGATGAAGATTGATTTGCGATTCCATTGTTCACGTGGGGACGATAGCTTGGACTTCAATAATAATAATAATAATAAAATTTTTTCAGAAATAATAAAATTAATAAAAGTAGAAGAAGAAAAATCCAGAAACTAAATGAAATTTTTATCATAAAATATGGATTAGAAATCTTGAGAGAAAAAACAAATAATTTCACACACATAAAACACAGAAATAAATAACATTTCTTACATAATAAAATAAAAATATCTCATTACGAGTTTTAGCAAAATCTCATGTAGCTAATAATTTTTTTCCCATGCACTATGCGTGGGGAGCAGAATTAAAATGTGCTACTATTAGTTACCATTTCCCTCAAATAAATCCCTTTCACAGTTTCCGAAGTTTCAGAAGCTTCCCACGACTAACCCGAATTCGACAGATATAGAAACGATTTCTCAGTTGGCCGAGTAGACGAAAGAGAGATGCCGAAGAGAACAACGCACACATACTCGAGCGAGGACGCAGCTCCAGATGGTCTAAACTCCGATCTCTTCGTCTATTACTGCAAGCATTGTGGCTCTCATGTCCTTATTACTGCTTCTTTCTCTTTCCCTCCCTCCATACCTATTTGTTCATTCTTCGATTGTATCTCTGCATCACACATGTCTTTCGTTCAATCAATCTCCTTTTGATAGCTGTAAAGCTAAATATAAGGTTCTTCCTGAAACAAAGTTTTAAATTGACATTCAATTCAAGTTGAAAGAAACAATGAGTTTCTATTTGAACATATTGGAGATACACTGAGTGGCTTGAATTTGTTGTCTGAATAAAACTAGTTGCAACAAAACACCTATTTATAGTCCTTAATTCTGCTTTTTCTGGGGGTGAAGGGAAATTGGAGAAGCAATTCCGTGTGAATTGTATTGGTCGTGGCCTCTTTGTTTGCTATCGTGCTGAAGAAGATCTGGAAGCTGCTTCTTTTATATATGTTGTTAGTGCACTCAGTACAGTTGCTGCCGAACAAACCCACAGGTAGAAATAGTTTTTGGTTAAAGGCGTTAAAACATCCTTGTATCATATCTGCTGCTTCTTACATTAACTTTTGTAGATGGAAGTCAGGCTTGACGATATAAGCCTTGGGAATATTATACATATCATGAATATCCTATATATTCTTTTTGAAATACGCTGTAGGATGCTCCCGTGCCACGATGCATATCACAACTAGAAGGGGGACTTGTTCAAGTGGCTATAAAAGTGGAAGACCGTGCACAGCGCTCAGCCATAACAAGTACTAAGTCTATCCTATTACTATTTTGATGAGTTCCTGTTTTCTTATTGTTTGTGCTACACCTGCAACTCTTTTGTGCCTCCATTAAATGGACAAACCTGTCTTCTTAGAAGTTTTGATAATTAAACAGGCTTGACCAGTTTCTGTTGATCTAACTCTCCTTTACAAGATGTGCAAATAAACTAAATACAATTGCCTTCTGTAGTTTGTGGAAAGAAACGTCATCTACTCATAAAGACATGCTTGGAATTATTATGTAGAAATTAGAATGGAGTGCGCTTCCTCTAATTACAAATTGTGTGCGCGCGAAACTGGCCCGCTAAAATGTAAAATGGCATGGAGACAGGCTCCCTGCTTAATCAATTTCTATCCATTCTATGTTTATAGATACATCCCTTCTGTACAAATTTATTTAGCAGGAGACATGCAGCATTATCTCTGAAATTTCCGTAGCATCTTACCTGGTGACATGAAATATGAACTTTGTACTTGCATTACTTTAAACTAGAAATCTTAAATACTAAACTAATAATACTAATTTTCTTCTTAATAGAGTTCATATTTCTTATCAGGGGTAGATGCTGATGATGTTCGAGTTACTGTAGCTGCATCTGCAGCTCGAACAATGAACTGCTAGAATTCACGGGCACAGTATGTTCTCTATTTCGTATAAGCCTTTCTGTTAATTGAGTGGCCAAGAGAGTTGAGCCTATAATATGACTAATAACTTATGGAGATTGGAGTTAACTGGATATGCTTTTCATACAGGTGTTGGGTCTGAGATTGAGCCAGATGACTCTTCAAAGGGGATGGAATATCAAATCAAAACTCCTCGTTCTGAGTTAAATGGATTATACTTAATTTGTGTGCTGTGCTATCTCCTTTCTCTAAGCCTTTGATTCTGTTTGTTACTTTGCTCTTTTATGTTGTGTTCTTCTATTCAGGATGATAATATTTCATCAAATTTCTTGATTGTTTAAGAATTTACAAAACCTCCAATTATCAATAGTGCTAAGCTGAGGAGGGGATCAGTTTACAGCAACAGCCTAAATGCATTTAAGACCTAGGACGAACATATCAGAGAACCAACTCCAGAAGTAATATGAAAAAAACATATCATACCATTGAAACAAAAACCTTCGTATAAACCTAATTTTCAAGGCGCGGTATATTTCTTGCTTTCAGGAGGAAGCCCCACTGCGTACAGCTTTGGCCCTTGGTTTGGTAGGCGCCAGATGAGTCTCAGTCTACAAAAGGGGAAAAAAACAAAATTATCAAAGGGAGACACGCCATCACACCGGCACAGAAGGCTCAAATATGGAAATGATTTAATAATTCAACAGGCTAAACTATTTATATAGATTGAAATGAAAGTTTACAATAATGAATAATTGCTAGGGGATTGATATTAATTAACGTATTACCAAATTAAATGCAAACATCAACTATGCACCATGTAGCGTCATTTCAAAGTTCTAACTTATCTAAGTGCAACCCACAGAAAACAAATGGTACCATGTATTCAATAAAGAGAAATAGCTGTTCAAACCTATTTCAAAAAGAATTTATGAGTTTTACTATTACCTCTTTCTTAACAGGCTCTTCTTTTTCTGACAAAATCAACTCAATGTGGAGGTGGATGAAGAGTGGTGGTGTTGGAGCAGCAACATCGACGCTGTTGAAGACGAGTATGGAGCAGCTGCCTAAGGAAGATGAACAAAATTTCATTTTAGTCCCTCAAATTTTTGGACTTACTCAACTAGGAGGCAACTTTTAAATTCATTTTAGTTAAAGTCTCCATAGTTTCAAATTTTATTCATTTTTAGTCAAAGTTTTGAATTGAGTGTGAAATGTCAATAAGCACACAAAGTTGATAGTATTTTAATAATAAAGTTCATAGTATTTGAAGATTTGCAGCATGGGCTGAATATTTTAAATTTTTATTGCCCATATATGAAAGAAGGAAAGATGAAGGAAGCCCATTTTGTCACTGCAGCACAATGAAGGAAACCTCACCCAATATCTTCCCCTAATCTCTCTTATAACTTATGAAGAACTAAACAGTACCCACTCTTTTAAGAGTTTGTTGTGTTACTCTATTAAATAAAGAGAAGTTGTTTGTTAGGAAGATCGTAAAATTCTGTTACGCACAGTCAATATTTATAAAGCTGTTTTTTCTGGGTTCTTCAACCTATACAGCTCTGTGTCAAAAGATATTAGTGCCAAAGAAAAGCGATTTCTGCGCACACCAAGTATTTGATAAAAGTTGTGAAAGAAAGTGTAAACTTCTAACCATGCCTCTTCTTTCTTTCAACTTGTACCCTTCCTGCAAAAAATCCCATCCAAAAACCATAATCTGACGGGATCTATTCCAAGTAATATATTAACAATATTGGTATTAGTTAAGATATTGTCTAATTTACATATTTATAGGGCCTCTGGAAATTAGTTAACTCCATTACCATCACCTTCTTGAAGAAAAATATAATAACAAAGCAACCAAAGCAATTGAGTTGTGGAGTTTTGATGTAGATTTCACATTTTGGCCTTTTGTTTGGGTGTGTTTGTTCCGTATTCAATTATTGGTTTGTTTTATATTTTTAATATTTACAAAATAAAATCCACATAGTCACAAACAGCTGAATAGAGATTGAAGCATTGGAGAGGTTTTGTAAACAGTCAAAAGAATCCATAATAATAATGATAATTAATAGTAATAAGGACTATACAGTAATTTAATACCGTCCATGTTGAGAAGACCCCTTTTTACACGGTCAACGCCGGCCACAAATCGCAACGAAAATGTTCGACAAAATGTCTCTGACAAACAATCCATACAAGCAACTATTCATTGAAGTTGCAAGCAATTCGATCAACTTCTTCTTTACTCAAATGCTCAGCCTTCAAAATTCCTAACTCAAGCACCATTGTAAACCCACTCTTCCCATGTCGACTGGCTAAGGAAACCGCAGATTCTGTAAATTTGGGCTTCAAGAAACTGATGACAGCAGGATCAAGATTCAACCTTTTAAGGACGTCGGATAGATAGAGTTCACTCCACATAGATAAAGGAGTGACGATCGGAACCTTGAAGGTAGAACGGATTTCTGGGAGCACAAAATCTTCGATTACGACGACAACTCCTTCATTCGATGGGAGTTTTAGCTGGTATCTGTTAAGAATTCGAAACTCGATATTGCATATCGATGGTTGGTTGGTGTCGGAGTTCGGAGTTGTTCCATTGTTGGTCTCATATACGTTTAAAAAACAGCATACCTTACTCGTCATTCCGCACACCACTTGCCTTAGATTGGATGGCCTCGCCCTTTAAAATTTTGATTAAGCCTTTATTTTGAGGGAGTTGAGATGTTGCAATGGAATAACAAGTAAGCCTTACTGTTGTTAAATACGTGTTTAGAACATAAATTATGGAATTGTATGGCATTGAAGGATTTGTGACATAAATTCATAAACTCCCAGCAATTAATAATACAAATCGCAGTAATGAGGAGTTTCTAGGAGCAAAAAATTTACCTGATGATGGCTGCTGATACTCTCCCTTCGTTCCTTCGGCAGCAGCTGCCTTTCAGCCGCAGGAATGTCGATCGGAGATAAGCTCTAGCCGACGACGTCCGTAGAAGTGAGACGATGAATCGGAAGCTTGTAATGAATTAAAGGGGAGAGATATTGTTTATATGGTGTGGCGTACCGTACTGCCGTCAAAGACCAATTTCGAAGAAACCTTCGGCGGTTAGGTGTGGCTTCGGAGGGATCTTAGGTAACGGAGTCGGTTACTGTTTTGGTTTGAGGTATTCGATTTTGTATTAAAAAAACCCGTCCAATATATATAAGTGAAGTCAAAACATAAACTTTCTTTGTGCATTCTTTAGTATTTAATTTTGAAGGAAATCAAACTAGAAGTAAATTAAAATATAATGTACAATATATTCTCCAGTTCCAAACCAGCAATTCAATTTCAAAAAACCATTGGTGAGCATTATCACAAATATGATTTTCAATTCCCAGAAAAAAAAAAAAGAATAGTACATTGTTGGGGTGATATTATTGAAGTGGCTCAACAAAACGTCCTTAAAAAAGGTAGCCGCCCAGATAATTATTTCGTCACCGTCACATTGCCTAACCATAAGATCTCTTTTCAATTAACCCTCCAGTGCTGATGCTCCTGATATAATCTCAATCAACTCAGTTGTGATTGATGCTTGACGGGTTCTGATACAAAATCGCGCAAAAAATAATTTGTTAAAATCAATTATAAAGATAAGGTACACGAACAAGGAATTGCTTGGCTACAATAAAAGGTTCACAATGACTGATCAAATAACCATTTATTTCCAAAGTTCCTAAATTTATATACCACCCACACATAATGAAAGCAGAACTTCCAATTTACTTTTTTTTTTTCTGTAGAAAGAGAAAAAGATACCTGTTATAAGTAAGTGTCAAGCGATCAAGCATCTCTCCAGCATTTCTGCTCGAGCTGTCCATAGCAGACATCCTTGCTCCTTGTTCACTGCAAGCATTCTCCAATACAGCATTGAACATAACCTGGAAAAGCATGAATTATAAAACCCAGAAGATATCAATCTTTCACAAAATGACAGGCATCTCAGTATAGTTTGCAATTGGTTTTGCCTTTATAGAATACATCAGACATTCAGACTACAATTACATCCACTAAAGCAAATATGTAGAGTATGGAAATCGGGAACCATCAATGGCCAACTACAAATACAACGATAGAACCAGTCCCAAACATCATATAGTAGCACAAGTTTTAGCAAGCTTACACAAGAAAACTGGAACTCTGAAAGATTTTGAAGTATTTCACCCTTCGTTTCACCTCCTTCAATCTCATAAGAGTCAAGGTCCCCGAGTCTGCCTCCGGATTCAGCCTCTCTTTCCACAACCTAAATCAACATAAAAAAATTCAACAATGTAATAAACATAACAATCAAAATAAGACTACATTATTATTTATGGCATTCTGATTTACCTCAGGGGATAACACAGTGGACATGGTTGGAAGAAATGAAACGACTGATTGAAACTTGTTGAAGATAATCCTCAAAGCATCATATTCCACATTCTTTAAGATGTCATCTGCCAGAACAGAGACCTGAAAGGGCATCAAGTCAAATAGAAATAAGAGAGCAAAATCCAGCAACAAATATATATAGTATCAAATTTGCAGCAATGAAACCATTCAGGAACTTGCCAGACATAGAATATACATGTTTTCAAGAAAAAAAAAAAAAAAAACCTGAGGGAAAAGGAGAAAACTCAGTGACCTGAGTGTAATTCAGAGGATTCTTCTGCAACTCAGTGATGCATAATTCAATGTCCTTCTTTGAGTCACGAATCAATTGAGCCTTTGCCTTTTCTCCCAAGACAACATATTTTGTTTCTTTATCAGGGCCTGAGACAATAGAAAATATGCTTTCACTTCACATGCATCAAACCCTTACATCTTAAATTTGAAGAAGTTACAAACAAAATTTACCAGATGACAACTTGTGCATAGCCTTGCTTACTTTCACTGATGTGGAGTTAATTCCACCACATAAACCTTTATCTGAAGAAATAGTGACAATTACATTTTTCTTCACATCAACACCTGCAGTACACAACAAGTTAAGGAACAAATAAATGCAAAAATAGAAATAGAAATTTTAGAGAGAGAATAAAAATAGAGCTATTTGGCAGTCGCCAAGCAATAAACAAAATTTTTTGAAAGCAAATGCAGGATTCATTAATCAAACTCAAAAGTCAAAACAATGTAGTGGGAAGAAAATCCCACAAATGGAGATGAGAATACCAAATTGAAGCTCTAGACAGATAATAAGCCACAATGTTGTCTTTTTTACCAAGCAATTTCAAAAGTGCATAAATAGTAAAACTAGCACAGAATCAGGATTCTAAATCAAGGATTTGTATAAGAGATTTAAAAGAATAATTAAAATTCCTCTTGCTAATTCTATGAATTTTGTAAGAGAAAAAACACCAGATTTAGCACCTAATCCAGAGAGTATGTCACTACGTCTTTAATACTCCAATCACTAATTTTTAATTTTCTTGAGTTCAACAATAAATTGTCCATGAACTCATAAACGCCAGTGATTATCAAGTAGCCAAGGGAATATCATTTGTGAAACCCAAAAAAATCACATCAAAATGATATAATAATAATTTAAAAAATGCGGAAATGCCACCAACTTGTTGTCAATTTTATCAAACTTGAGCATAAAATGAATGTAACCCAATGCAAGTGCAGTGATTGAGAAGTGCTGCCATCGACAGTGTTTGAATGACTGAATTGCAACAAGTTTGATAAAATTGGATAAAATAAAGAAAAAGGGAATGATTTAATCTTTGTTAATCAACATACTAGGAGCATCGCCAAGAAGTGCAGTAAACGGCTGCCATAGGCCACGTGAATTTTCTGCTCTAGTTTGAATTGCTCTTAACTTAGAGGCTGCAACCATCTTCATAGCCTTTGTAATTTTCTGAATATTCTTGACACTCTTCATACGATTTCTGACTGGATAAGACCATCACAATTAACCACACTTTCAGGACTTAATTTATTAAACAATAGAAAAACATAACACATAACACTGGATCCAAACAACAAAGATGCAAGTTAAATAAAAATGAGACTCACCAATTTGAGTTGATATAGAACGTACTCCAAGAGGGGTCTGATCCCTGCGAATCAAAAAAACTTATTTACATGTTCAAAATACAAACAAAAATGTAACAATAAGGTAATTGTTACAAGACATATTTGCATATGAGGAGGTAAACGTGATAGTAACCTTTATCTTTGGTATTAGGTAATATCCTAAAGTTTCTAAAGATGCACCTAAACATATCATCTTATTTCAAAGAGACACTTTCTTCCTTTTTACTTTTAGTATATACTACTAAATATGAAAGCTTCAAATGATTCCCTAACAAGGCACACAATATTCAACCTCTTGACTAGCCAAACACAGTCTATTACATGATTAACAATGTGAAACATTGATTGTAAGTAATATACATTTCCAATAGAAAAACAAAATCATTTTAATTATGCTGTTTCACTGCTTTAGTATATGCAACACGCATGTCTTTGTTTCAGCTGTACTGATTGCAACACCAAATACAAATCCAAAATCTCCAAATACTCATCTTTACTCATCTTTTAAATAGAATTCATAGAATGAATAACAGGAAGGACTCTCGAGTAAAGGAGGGAAGAACTCTCGAGTAAAGGAGAGAAGGTTTCAATAATCTGACAAGTTTCGGTAGGCTATTTCACTGTAGCAGAAAAACGCACGAGTTACAGAGAAATCCTTTATATTTACATCCAACAAAAACTTAGATTGGCAGCTAGCATACCAAATTTCATTTTAGATAATCCAACCCAAAAATTTCAAAATATATTTTCCCCATTGCAATCCGCATTGCCGAACCTTCAAAATATATTTCACTCTCACTTTTCTTTACAAATATTCCATTTGTAGTATTCTTTGTATAAAAATAAATAAATAACATATCTACAAAACAATTTACAATTAAACACTTACAGAACCTAATGTAGATTCACAATCATAGTGCAATGAAAGAGCCGTTTCCCAATTGACTCTAATCAGGTAAAATAGTCACATCTTTCTAAATCCAAAAATGAGAAATATAGATTCTGTAAAAGAAAATTTTGAGAGAAAAGGGAAGAGAGGAGATCGTACTCAGCAACAAGGGAGGATCGGATGGCGGCGGTAATCGGTTGAGGAGAGATGAGAGGGGTGGCGAATCGCCTCCCTTCGCGTCTCAGAACAGCCATAGCCATTGCTAACAGATTCGATCAGTGGAAACCCTAGAGGCTTGCGTTGTAGATCCAAGTATGTTGTGTTACTGCGAGCTCAGGTATGTTTTCGGCTATTTCTCCCTTTTTGGCTTTGCTTACGACTTTACTACTTACCTATCTCTGTGGATGACACGACGCTGTCGTTTGGCTACTACCAAGATCTCTCAGCCAAATTAAGAGGGGACTTCATTTTTTAAAAAAAAAAAAATCAATTAAATATATATTCGGATTTTCCATCCTAATTATTTTTGAAAAATTCAGTACCACTAATCTAATCCAAAAAATAAATAATAGTAAATAACAAATTGTTTTAAAAATACCCTAAATAGTAAATTTTGAAATATATATTTTTTAAATTTTAAAATAACTCTTCCTAAAACAAATATTTATAAATTTCAAATTTACATTCAATTTTAAATTTATATATTGATTTTAAATAAAACAGTCAATAAGTAAAAATTAATATTTGTATAATGGTTAATATATAAATATGAATTTTATATACTGAACATTAGATAAATTACTATAAATATATACAAATTAGTATATAAATAAATAATTAGTATGTAAATTGATATTTATATACTGATCATAAAATCAATATTTATATACCGATCACTATATAAATATTGATCGATATACAAATCACACTGAATATATGAACGTATATAAAATAAGGTTTTATAGATTGGTTAATATATAAATAATGATTTTATATACTGACCACTATATAAATTTTCATTTTCATCACAATGTCCTTCACAGATAACATTTCGGCAATCAAATAAAACAAGTAAATATATAAAATTGAAGATTTCGATGAGAAAATATATTCTCTAATGCACAATTTAACCACTATAAATGATGAAAGATTCAAACAAAAATTTGAAATACCCATATTAAAATAGATCGTAGGAAAACGGTGATCATATCTATCAAACTATATGTCAAATTAAAGAGGAATGAGAGAGGAGTTAGTTGGTGTTGTCGGAATCATCGATCGGCTACAATGTTACCAGTAGTAATTGATTAAATTTCATGGCAGAGTGTTTAAAAGTTAACGGTAAATTTTTTTTTTCAATTAAAAAAACACTTAAAATTGAATAAAAATTAAAAAAGCATGTAATTACATTAAAGAAACTGCTATTCACTTAATTTATTAAAAGCATTGCACACCAAATTTGAAAACTTCATATTTAATAACATTTCTCTAAATAATATCAAAGTTTAATTAAAATTCAATTAAATAATTTTATTCTGAAATTATTAATTAATTAATTATAGTTCTGCCAAATTAATAAAGAAGGAAAAAATTTTATCAGAAATTGAACTATTTTATTTAATGTGTTTTACATAATAATATAATTTGTCCCAAATATGTCATTAAATTAAATAAAAAATTAAGGAATTAATAATGTCTCATATAAATTGTTTATTTGTTTTGATTATACTGAAATAACATATAGTTGTTAGAAAAAATTAAAAAATTAATTAATTTATTAAATGGATTTTTTTTAGTAAATAAGCGTTGTTCCAATCAAAATTATTACCATATTTATAATTAAGATAAAAAAATAATTCAAATAAAACATAAATTATTAATTTGTTTCACCATTTAGTTAATAAAAAAAAAATTGTATACTTAAAATTTAAGGACAAAACAAATTATTATTTATTATTATTATGTAAAATAGATGAATAAATAAAGAATTTCATCTAACTTACTCTTCTTATTATTATTCTCTAGATATATAAATGAATTAAAGAGTTTTTTGTTTTAAAGAAAAATTAGAGAGGTTTATTATGTTATAATATAAATGGTTTCATTATCACCTTTTTATTTCATTATTTTTAGGTTTGTGTTTTGCAATTATGATAGCTATTTCAAGATCAAATTATTTAAAGTGTAATGGAAATTCCTAAATATATATATATATATATATATA